>JBBNBP010000732.1:0-27301 GCA_039737535.1 Lagodon rhomboides
AAGCTGAAGAGTTCAGTGATTTCAAAAAGAAAATGAAAGAGGAGGCTGCAGCTCTGAAGAAAAAACATCTCCGTGAAGTTTGTGACTTGGTGAAATGTCTGAACAAAAAGAAAGCAAATCTGAAAAAAATTGATGACTTACTGAAAGAACACGAAAAAGAAATGAAGGAGGTGGACACTGAAGAGGACAAGAAAAAACTGCAGGGACAACATGAACAGGAATTCAGTGACTTGATGCTGGAAATTCTGAAAAAGACACCACATCGAGATGTCCAATTTTATGATGAGATTCATTTGAAGTAAACGTCACAACAAAAAAGCAACTACAGATTATTTTCTTCTGCTTTCATTTGGTTTTAATGACTGAAACACAGATTTAATTGTAATATTTTGGGCTTGACTACAATGTGATGTATACTGTGGTCTCATTGCTGTCAGGTGTCTAAATCAGCAGCCTATACAATATTAAGGGTATGCAGGTAACCATAGAAACTAAAGCAGAGTGCAGAATACAAGCATTTTTTTAATCTCTGAATTATTGTGCTGCTCTGACAGTTTTTGTTCCGTGATCATGTAAATGCACAAATCTCTCAGATTGTAATGTTGATTTCTGTCAGCTCTGTTTGGTGACAAATGAGGTGTATAATGGCTAAATAATCCACTGCTTCTACACAAGAATTTGTTTAAAACGTCTGATCTCCATTACTGTAAACAATTGTTTAATATATAACATCAGGCTATATTTCTGTTTGTTTTCTGTAAAGTTGAGTAAAATTAAAAGTAAAGGTAAAAAAATGTTGTCTGTTGTTTTCACCTCCATTACAGTGATTACTGGGTTGGTTTGTTGCATACTAGATGATGTCATCGTATTCCCCCAGCAGATATAATATTAATCTTAATTCCTTGTGCTCAGTATACATGTCAAACTTCTCTGAACTCATTCCTGACATAATTAACTAGCAACTAGCTAATACAGCAAATCTGGGATAATCCCACCTAAAAACAGGTTTTAAAAAGTGCGATCATAACATATTTCATCATTAAGCAGTTTTGGGGGTTTTTTTAGTGTAGATTTTTTGCAGAAGGATCATTTCATTTTCCATGAAACATTTGCATGTGATTGTGTATATAGTCATTGCATATATATGTGTGTGTATGTATGTATATACACACACATATATATATATATGTGTGTGTGTGTATATATATATATATATATATATATATATATATATATATATATATATATATATATATATATATATATATATATATATATATATATATATATATATATATATGTATATATATATGTATATATATATGTATATATATATATATATATGATATATATATATATATATATATATATATATATATATATATATATATATATATATATATATAGCCATATTATTCACTATTTCATGAGATGGAGACCTGTGTCTGAAAACTGCAACCTTCTCTGACACAGGGCGTTTACAAGAAATGCGTTAACGCGTTAAAACGCGTTAACGCATTTTAATCGCACGTATTTTTTCACCGCTTTGGTTGGCCCCGTGGAAATTTTGTTTTAAAAAACGAACGGATGTAGCGTCGATAAGAGCATGGTTGTGTGCAAGCTATGCAACAAGGAATTCGCATATCACCGCAGCACATCGAGCCTCAAGTATCACCTCAATGCAAAACATATAGCAGCTAGCGTGGACGTTAGCCCGACTCCGAATACAAGGAGCCACACCCACTTCCGCTACACTTAATGGCAAAAATGGCACTGGTCTGTTGGACTTGGTTGAGCAAAAATAAACAATATGTTGTTGCTTAAGCTTATGTATTCAGTCATTATTCAATGGTATACTAAAGATCCATGTGAAAAAAATTACTTCTCACTGTTCTCAGGTCAAATATTTATATGCGATTAAAATGCGATTAATTGCGATTAATTAATTACAAAGCCTCTAATTAATTAGATTAAAAAAATTAATCGAGTCCCGGCCCTACAAGAAACATAAATTTTTCTCGTCTGCATCGTTTCAAAATCTATGAAAAGTTGGGATTTGTTCTTCCACAAGAAATCGCTGAGCAGCAGATGTACATAATGCTTTAGTGACGCGTAATGACAGCACAGGTGGGACGAGACGTACCTCCCTCCTCAGTGAGCAGAACCCTTCAGAGACTAGTCCCTATGTAGCCAGTGGTTCAGAGCCTTTTGGCTCTTTTCAATGATTGGTGTGAAGTGTGGAGTTTCTCTAGATTTCTTTTCTTTTTAGTAATATTAAGACATGTAACACGGTGTCTCACATGAATATTACAACCCAAGTCACAAAAGAGTTATTCACTAGTAATAATTCACACGTGTTAAGATTGAGGGAGAGCCCAGAAGCCTCGATCATATAGAGCAATTTCCCATGTGAAATGATAAATTTGAAATCTATGGAATAACATGTTAAACCCTGTGAAATTCCAGCTCTTCACATTTATATCCACACATTATTTGCTGATTCTTACTTCTGACACACAGCCTGAAACACTCACCCATACATTCCTGACACTACTGATACTGATTTCCACATTTTGTTAATTGTGGTTCGACCAAATTAAATGTTTGTGTGAGTTTCCTTTTTTTGTCACAAGCAAGAGCCAACTTGTAACACTGTCTAACAGCAGCTAAACTCTGTAATGGCCCTTACTGGATTCCCTGTTGTCAAACTGGCTGCAACTGGTCCTGGAGTTTGTGTTTGGTCCGGGCTTGCTTGTAGACAGCAGTCTCTCCCAGTTTCTAGTACAGACAATGTACTTTTTACACAAACAAACATCATTAATAAAATGTGTCAATATTTGTAGCCTACATGTGATTACTGGGCAGCTGTCTGAAGTTTCAAGTGGTCAAGTACAGTTAAAGTCTTGCTCTCTAAGTAGTTCTCTCACTCATCTGTTCAAAATCATTAATATGATGCTCATTTCTGAGGCTTTCGGTAAAAGGTTTCCAAGAAAGAATAAAAAGAGCTACTCCTAAACAAACCTATATCAATTTAAAGGGATATTCCGGTGTAAGTTTAATCCATGGTCTAACACACCTTGACACCGAGTAAGACTCCCCCTCGTGAGGTCAAGTTTGCTGACCTCTAGCTTAGCTAGTTTTAGCAACCTCAGAGAAGACAGCACGAAAACAATACACTGCCGCTTACGCCTCCAATTAGAAACCGCCATCAAAAAGCTACAATTAATGGTCAGAACAGCACCAAACTTCAGCAACAGTACATGTACAGTCTCTGCACACAGCCCTGATGAGTCGTCTTGTGTCGACTCGTCAGGGCTTCCCGACACAGGCAGGCTGCTGGAGGAGAGGGTGAGTTGAGTTGTGTTTTCAATACAAATCCAGCAAAGCTAGCAGATGTTTGATGCTTCGTACTGTGTGCTGGGCTGTACATGTACTGTTGCTGAAGTTTGGTGCTGTTCTGACCATAAATTGTGGCTTTTTGATGGCAGTTTCTAATTAGAGGCGTAAGCGGCAGTGTATTGTTTTCGTGCGGTCTTTTCTGAGGTTGCTAAAAATAGCTAAGCTAGCGGTCAGCTAACTTGACCTCTCAAGGGGGAGTCTTACTGTGTCAAGGTGTGTTAGACCATGGATTAAACTTACACCGGAATATCCCTTTAAGGCTTAAATGTACAAATTGCAGCCACCCCAACCAACATGAAGTTATCAATTTAGTTGCTACGTTGCAAATAATGGTGTACTTGCTATCCTATGCTAAGTTGGTTTTAAACACCTGGTCTACCTGTTGAAGAGTGGGAATGCTTTACAATCTCTCAACTATACTACTATTGTTGCTATCTGTCAAAATGTGAAACAGGGATAAATGCTAAACATCTCTGAAAATATTTTACGAATGATATTTGTTTTGTATGTGTCGTATGTCTCTCTCTTTCAGGTGTAACTGGTGTGTTCAAGTGCACCTTTTAATAGAAAACGTGAGGCAATGCAAAGCATTTGGTGAAATTGGTAATGTTTTACACACATACATAGCAAGCAAGGTCTACAATACATTAACAAATGAACATGAATGCACAGAAACGTATCTTACAGTTCACGAAACCATACCTGACAGATAACTACACTGATATTGATCACAGGGAGCGCCTCATATACATAAAATACATTTAAAAAAGAGAAATATGGCATTTTACAAAATGAACAATAATCACAGTCTTACCAGTTAATGTTAATATGAACCATACTGTCAACAAACCAAGACGTGAGACACTAGAAATAAAACTGAGTGAAAAGAGAGTAAATTACTGATCATTTTTTACATTTTGAAAATGTTTCATACTGTACACAAACTTCTAAAAAGAAAAAGACATCATGTCCAAAATGGCCACGAGTTACTGACGCAATCAAATAAACTGTCTCCGAGCCTGAAGCCAGTCTGTCCACCAGACGTCAGGTAATCCATTCTGACGAACATGGCTGAAAACATAACCTCCTCCACAGGGGTTATAAAATCTCAACTGAGAATCAAATCAAGGCTTTCGTGTCAGTGTCTGACGCATCGGGACACATCATCTTATATATATTACATAAAAGACATCAGCCTGAATGAAACTACATGAATCAAAATGATAGCCCTATTTCGTGTGTGTGTGTGTACGTGTGTGAGTGTGTGCATCTGTGGAAGGTGAGGATACATTTTTAGCAGGCCATAATTAAAGTAGCATACACTTAAAATGTCATCAGCATAAATATACATATTGTGAAAAGTATTTTCAGTCAGTTAGCCCTAGTTTAAAAAACATTAAGACATAAGATCCTCTGTGAGCTGAATTAACTAGAGTAAAGTCTCAAATGCCGCATGTTTATAGAAACAGTTGATTTTGAGCTAACGTTTCGCCAGATTTTCGCACTGATCATAGTAAAATATTCACATATGTATACGCTGAGAGGGTCACTGCTCGCTGTGATCATTCCACAGTCCTCGCTCTACAAAAATACATTTTTAAGTAAAGTTTAATCTCTGAATCGTCAGCAATTTAAGTTAGAACTGGTCAAAAATTAACAGATTTCTCTTTTTCTACTGATGCTTTTGCAAGTTTATTACGTACTGGATACAGTACAATCTGACTGACGAGTAGCCTCATGCTCACACCCAGACGTCCTCTCCTGCTGGCTTTTATACAGTGTGTTATCAAACTAACAGCCAGTCAAAAGTCGCTGCTGATTCCATCTCTGTACTTACTCGCTGCCCTTGACACTTGACAATTGACACTTGCTGTGCAAGCTGAACGGCAGACCATACGCAGGAACATACCAGAGAGACTTCTTGGGAGCTTTGGGGCTTGCCAGATTCGTTCATGTACCTTAGTTAGATGGTAGACTAAGTGCTTGTTGGCCATGGAAGCTATTCGTGGCCACCTGTTGACTTTGTTAAAGGTGAACTAAGTAGTTTTGGGGGGGGGAGTCTAATTCTCAAAAGTGACTTTACATATATAATAAGGCAATAATACAAACTCAGAAAATATTCATTGGATGGACAGATTTCCATAACTGATTAAAAAAGTCATCCTCAGAAGGGAACGCCGTTCCCAGCAGTAAAAATCAATCAATCTGATATATTTTTTTCCCCCTAAAACTACATTGTGCAACTTTGAGACTCATTGCTACAGTTTGGTTGAAAGTTAGACAACCTTTAGTGAGTGTTGGGTGCAATGGTGTTGTAATCAATCGAGCAGCAGTCAAAAAATAACATCTAATCGTATTTGCTGTTTACATCATTGATGATTGTGAAACAGCAGGGAAGCAGCTAAGTAATTAAGACACACACAAAAATGCCCTTGTTTAACCTATTGATCAGACTGTAAGCACACCACTCATGATGGACACCATGCGCGCAGATGGCACTAGGGACGGGGGGATATGACCCCCTCATATTCATAGTGACCCCGATCCGTCCCCCCACTGTCCCTACATAAAACGACAAACATCGCCGGTAAAACAGAGGATTAATGTTCCGTTAGTTAGACTAAATTACATTGCAGCGCACATTGAGAGCCGGCGTTTGTGTGCTACGACTAATGGTGCGTTCCAGTTGTACACGAATGTCGGAATTTCTGATCTTCAAGTCAGAATTTTAATCAGAACCCCCCGTGAAGTCGGATCTCCAACTCGGAGAGTCGGATTAATCTCACCAGCCCGACATAGAATTCATGCTATCTGCTACTCACGTAAACAGTAGTTACATGTTTTGTTGTACGTTTGTACGGCTGGGAAGCGCTGGGAGCACTCAACTTTGGGGTTACGTTGTTCCGAGCTCCAAGTTCCGAATTTCAGTGTAAATTGAACACACCATAAGGCTCGACTCTCACTCCCCAGGGTCCTAAAGAGGAACTGGTAGCTGCGTCTGTGCCTGTTCGTATCAGACCATCGTCTACTATGACAGAGGGGGTGATTTCAGTTCATAGTATTATCATTTAAAATGTGAATTTCATTTACAGTTTACATACTTATTACTTATTTTTATTTATGTAAATATGTTGTTGTTTACACTTCTGAGTTCATACACAAATGTTTAAATAAAACATATGTTGCATAAGGCATGAAGTTTTGGTGGGTGATAACAGTTTCATCATGTATGGCTAGTGTTGATCAGGTCGGCCTTTGTTTAACATGTTCATTGTTGTTTATCCATGATTTCAAATAAGAATTCTCCAATGACTTTTTAGTGCAAACCATTGGCCCATAGGCTATTACGAAAGTAACTACTTGAACGCTAGTTAAAGCCCAAATTACACAAAAATAATATATTGAATTGAAATAATTTGCTGACAGCTTGGTCCCCCCCAGTTCAAAAATTCCATCTGCGCCCCTGATGGACACTGCACATGGATTACTATAACCAAATAAGCAATTAAGATTTAAACAGATGCGCGATTGTTTGCTTTCTGCCTGCAGAGTGTGTGTCTGCTCATGTGTGCCACGTCTGACCCGACAGAGTGGTCGTGGACTGGTGTGCCGTGAGTGTGCGCAGGCGGTGAGACTGCGTGTGCGACTGCGTGCGCAGCAGGCTGTGCACGGCGTGTCTATATCTGGCCGACATCAGGTTGTACAACAGGGGATTGATCGCGGCGCTGAGGTAGAAGAGGACAGAGGACACCAGATTGACGTACTGCGACAGGGAGTATAAAAAAGAGGCGTCGTGGGTGAAAAAGAAAATGGTCCGGCCCACGTGGAAGGGCAGCCAGCACAGGACGAAGGCCAAGACAATCACTCCTGGGGGAGGCGAAGGGACAGAGGGGGCAGGGTGGAGAGAGAAAAGACGTCAGAATCATGTATATCTGAAACATCTGCAGCTCTGTCTCATCGAAGGCAATCAATTGTTCTAGCAGGAGGTCACTGTACCACCCTGAGCAGCCAGACCTGTAGCTACCTGTAGCATCAGCTAACAACACTTGAGCTGAATAACAGTTTTAGGGGAGGCAAACTCAACTGTCAAACCTTTGTAAATCTAGTTATTACCTTGTTTGTTCATGCAAACATGTGTTTTAAGCAATATTATGTGACTTTTTGTACTTAAAATTGACAGCTTCAAAATGATTTTGATGGCACAGTGTCTTGTAACAGGGTGAATGGTGTCTCTGCTGCCCCATCACTTGTTTCTACCTGCTGTAGGGGGCTAAAAGCAGTGTATTTGGTGTTTAAGAAATGTACATTTCATAACTGAAGTTCATTTTTAAAACAGAAATTTACATTGGTTAAGAAGCAAATGGAAAGAATATAAAATGTTTTGCGCATTTGTATCTACAGTGATGCAATAATTGAAAGTCTTGTGACAACAGTTTAGTTTTCCAGATGGTTTCCAGACACTTCTAACCACTCTTTTCCACTCTTTCAAGCAATATAGAATTGAAGTCTCCCTCCAGTAAAAAAAAATGTCTTTGTTCCTACAGTCAAATGTTTGAGCTTCACTGTGCAGAAGGATGTATGTGCGAGTGAGTTTGGCACTAAAAGGCTGTGTTCACATTCATTGTGTAGAGTGTAAATTTCCTCTGGGCTCATGTAAAATCTGGTTGTAAAAGGCGGGACCTATGAGCACGATTTGTGACATCACAAATGGTTTGTAAGCCAATCCAGGTCCAATATTCAGCACACATGAGTAGGGATACACAATGTATATTGGACCAATAGATTATTGGCCCGATAATGGAAAAATTACGATAGCGGTCATCGGCAGGTAATAGTAAAATTATATTTATAAATTAATAAAATAAAATACATAGCCAAATTGCTTTAGTTGACTTAACAATTTCAGCATTGATGTAGAGCTGCTACACCTGTGCTACGGCCGCGCAACGGTGTAATTTCGGTGTAACACACCTTGACACAGAGTAAGACTCCCCCTCGAGAGATCAAGTTTGCTGACTAGCTTAGCTAGTTTTAGCAACCTCAGAAAAGACCGCACGATAACAATAGAAACAATAGAATAGAAATAGAAATCCGGCCAAGCTAGCAGATGTTTGAAGCTTCATACTGTGTGCTGGGACTGTACATGTACTGTTGCTGAAGTCTGGTGCTGTTCTCACCATTAATTGTGGCTTTTTGATGGCGGTTTCTAATTGGAGAAATAAGCTGCAGTGTATTGTTTTTGTGCGGTCTTTTCTGAGGTTGCTAAAACTAGCTAAGCTAGCGGTCAGCAAACTTGACCTCTCGAGGGGGAGTCTTACTCGGTGTCAAGGTGTGTTAGACCATGGATTAAACTTACACCGAAATATAACTTTAATGCAAAAATGTGAAATTATTATCGGTTATCTGTGTCAACTGAAAACAATCTTCTTCCTGTTTAGCCATGTAGCGGAACAGGATACAAATACAAATTTAGCACTGCTCCAGTCTAGTAGATGGGGGAAATAAAGGAGAGCTCTAAAGCGAGATGGCGTGGTAGGCTAAACTGTAAGCTGTCACCACTTCCTGTCTACATCTTCTGCCATTGTAGAATCAAGGCTTCATGCACCAAAGGTTAGACAACAACATGATAGTAGTTTGTCAGCAGAAACCCACGCAGGTAAATAACCACTAGCTTTGTTAATGAGTTCAATTAGCATGGTTAGTTGTAATATTTAGTCAAAGGTAACCTCTATATAAGCACTGGTTTCTATGTGTTTTTGCTTGAAATAAAGGGAAGTGCCTGTGGGGTGTGTGGTGGAGAGTGTGCGTCTCTCACCCAGCATTTTGACAGTGTGCCGGTGACTCTGGTCTCTGCGGCTGCTTTTCGGACGAAGCCACAGTGTCCGTCCGATCAGGCTGTAGACCAGGCCCAGGACGCAGAAGGGTACCAGGAAGTACAGGTTGGAGACGATGGTCATGGCTGACAGGAGGCCGGAGGAGAAGGCGTAGTCCGTGAAGCGGCACTCTCTGGCCTCAAACTCTCTGCCGTGACCTTCATCCACGCCGTCTTCCCTTCCTCCTCCCTCATCTTCTCTCATTTTATTTTGCTGCTCTCCATCAACCTCTATTTCTTCTTCTTCTTCCTCACCTCCTCCCTCATCTCCGTTTTTCCTCTCATCTATTCCTTCTATCCCCAGCTTTCCCTCCTCTTTCTCTCCAAACCACTTCTTCTCTTTTTCTTCCCAATTTATTCCCTCCAGTCCTCCATCTGTTGCGACCACATGTCCGCTTCCTCCTCCATCCATCATAAATCCTCCCTGCTCTCCTTCGATGCTTGTCCACCCTCCATCCTCCCTCCACCCACCCAGCCCCAGCTCCTCCCCGCCGACCACCTCCACTCGAACCATGACCAGCACCGGCGCTGCACTGACGAACGCTCCCAGCCAGAGGCAGCTAATCAGAGCCCTGGTTCTGCGCCGCGTCAGCAAGGTCTTGGCGGCGATCGGCCAGCAGACCGCCAGGTACCGCTCCAGGGAGAGGAAGGTGATGTGGAGGATGGTGCAGAAGGTGCCGCACTCGGAGAGGAACATCGTCAGCTTACAGACGAGGTCTCCCAAGGGCCAGGATGTGGGCCTCCAGAGCTGGGAGAGACACAAACGATTATTCGCCGTCACAACATCTTCAGCTTTAAGTCAATGGCGCTTCGTGACAACACACAGCCGGCCGTCACACTCAGGTGTGCACCCATCCTGTTCAGCACTCTGAATACACACATGTCACACAGCAGAGTGGCTCCAGGGATTGCGGCGTTAGTCCAATTTAGAAATAAGTGACAGATATTCAATGCCTCCTGAGGATAAACACCAAAGAATTGCATCATCCTCAAGCACTAGCAGGTCGGGGTTCTCATTCATTCAGTGAAATATAAAAAAAAGAAATAAGCGTGGATGGGTTTGACACAGCTGGACAGAATCACGGAAACGTTCACAACTTGCTCCCAATTGATTTTTTTTCAGGTAAAAATAAGAGAAATAAAGAACTGGAATTGTTCCAATAACTCTATTATTTTTTTCTATTATCTATATATTTTGTATTTACTCACGCACACAGTATAATTTGATGTTCCATTGGGACTGTGCAGAGGAAATGATAGAAGAATGATCTCAGAGCACTCTGGGTATGACACGACCACTGAGGGTAATAGAACAAAACTTGATTTGGCGGCAGAGTTTCCCCGCAGGGCAAATGCTACGGAGGCTGGTTCAAACCACCAGTGGAAAACAATTCTAAAAAAGGAAGCAAGAATCCTTTAGGTTTTTTCGGTCTGTTGATTGCCTGGTCTATTTTGGTCATCATATGTTGTGTGTCATGTTTCACCTTCTACTTCCTACCTTTGTCTGTTTGCCAATTTGTTCAATAAGTTAACCACTCCCTTCTCGTGTCTCAGTTGTCCCCCTGTCCTCTGCTCTTCTTCCGTGTTCCTCCTGTCTCCCTGGTTTGTTTAATTCCACAATTGTCGTCGTTTCTCACCACATTGCTTAATCCGACACCTTCTACATCCACATCAATGGCAATTTCTGCTGTGACTGCGCCCTGAGCCCAAACATCGATGGCTTGTCGGATCCCATTTTAAAATCAGTGTAACATGCGTGCATGAAAAACAGTACACCTTGTGTGTGTGTGTGTGTGTGTGTGTGTGTGTGTGTGTGTGTACCTTATATAGATCCAGAGGCAGCAGTAGCAGTATCAGCAGATCACTGACAGCCATGCTGCTCAGGTAGAGGTAGGTAGAGCTTCTCATGTGAGGTCGGAGCCAAACCACCAGAATGGTTAGTATGTTTCCCAGAAGGCCGAAGAGCATCAATAGAATGTAAATGACAGTCACACACACTAGAATATGAAACATTGACAGGCTTTGATCAGAACCACTTAGTATTTATTTCACAGCTGTACACAAATACAAATTAAGGAATGAAAAATGTTTACTTGAAATTGCTTGAGCAGCTAGCCTCAGAAAATTTAAAGGTGTAGTTCAACATTTTGAGAAATCTGCTAGTTTGCTTTCTTGCTGAGAGTTGGATGAGAAGATTCACACCACTCTCATATTTGTACAGTAAATATGCAGCTATTTAGCTTAGCTTAGCACAAAGACTGGAAACAGCAGGCAAACAGCTAGCCTCACTCTGTTAAAAGGTAAAAAAAACAACTATAGTAGCACCTCTTAATCTCACTATTATCATGTTATAGCTCCAAAATAGCTTTGCATCTAATTTGTTGTTTTATCATATTTTTTGTACTGTAACTACAATTTCTAGAGCCTGATCGATTCTCATTGTTTGGGGCCGATACCGGTAATAAGGAAGGCAGGCTATTTTACCGTTTAATATTAATGTACTGGGAATTTAATAACTGATTTATAATAATTGTCCTAAGGATCGTTTTTCTGGATTAAAACTCTCTAACAAAAAAACCTTTTCACATCAGTGCATATTGGAAAAACATATAGGCCCATATAATGATATATCGGCCAATGGTGTCAAAATGTAAATGAAAACAGAATGCAAAAAATTGCAAACGAACTGTAACAATAGCTTTACAAAGTGTCCCTGAGTGCCTACACTAATATCCTTTGCTATCAAATAGTATATTTTTAAAATGTTGAACTATTTTTTTAATATTAGTGAAAAAGGGAAGAAATCTAGAGTTTGTTTTGTTCTCTAAAATTCTTGTTTGCTGCAGCTTTTAATTTCCATTTCCAAAACATCATGCACTTGTACTTTTTTTTTTCACACTTTTGACTTTGACACTTTTTTACCCACCTAACTCAATCATTCCAAAATCAGGTTCGTCCCATTGGTAGTCTTCGTTGGAGCAGTTATCCGCGAAGCCCGACGCAAGGCTACAGTTTTCGTCTACGCAACCACTGCCCATGTCTCCAAACTCCAGAAGATCCATGATGATGCAGGATGCGGCTGGACAGGAAAAAAAAAGTGAGAGGGGGGAAACCAGCGGGAGAGAGGCGTGTGTCCCAGGTTACAGGGCGCCGAGGTGACGCACACTGATGGATTTCCTATGGCACTCGATCACAGCTAACGCTGAAGGGTACAGTCAGGGTGTGAAAGAGCTGTCTGGTCAGAACAACAGAAGAAAAGACAAACACATTCACAACAATTGACACTTACAAATGCATTTTACATAAAGTATACTCTAAATAGACATGAATACACACACACATGCAGTTACACTTAATAGCGGTGCTTTTCAGTTGAACTCAGGGTTTAAATCAACACTACATGTCACCATTTATGTTATGTTGATGCTACTTATTAGTTCACCATCTGTAAAATAAAAACCTTTATTAACACTCAGAAAATCTTTAATCTTACATCTTTAATATCAACACAACCAAAGAGAAGCTGAGAATGAAAATGAGCCAATTAAAAGGTCAAGACACACACACACACACACACACACACACACACACAAATATGAACTTTGAATAAGGTAAAATAATGTACTCACAGACTGAGAGGAGCGTCGGTGTACCCGGTGTGTCTCTGCAGCGGTCGCACACTAGTGCTCTGGCCGTGACTTACACACACCTCGCGTACACACATCTGTTTCTCCCCTTGCTCACTCTCCACTCTCTCTCTCATTTTCACTGTCTACTGTCTACTGCCACCTTTTAGGAATAGCTGTTTACCAGCAGATCAGTAATTCCTATAAAATTACTTTTTCATTACTTTTTTTGACTTGCTAACTAATTTCCATATCATAATAGTTTCAAAAACACGATATAGTTCTTTACTATACACCGATCAGGCATAACATTATGAAGTGAATAACACTGATTATCTCGTCATCATGGCACCTGTTAGTGGGTGGGATATATTAGGCAACATGTTGTCCTCAAAGTTGATGTGTTAGAAACAGGAAAAATAGGCAAGTGAGTGAGTTTGACGAGAGACAAATTGTGATGTCTAGACGACTGGGTCAGAGCATCTCCAAAACTGCAGCTCCTGTGGGGTGTTCCTGGTCTGCAGCGGTCACTATCTATCAAAAGTGGTCCAAGGAAGGAACAGTGGTGAACCGGCAACAGGGTCATGGGCGGCCAAGGCTCACTGATGCACATAGGGAGCTAAGGTTGGCCCGTGTGGTCCGATCCAACAGACGAGCTGCTGTTGCTCAAACTGCTGAAAAAGTTAATGCTGGTTCTGATTGAAAGTTGTCAGAATACACAGTGCATCGCAGTTTGTTGCGTATGGGGCTGCATAGCTAAAGTCCAGTCAGGATGCCCATTCTGACCCCTGTCCACCGCCGAAAGCGCCACTGACACTGGACCACGGAGCAATGGAAGAAGGTGGCCTGGTCTGATGAATCACGTTTTCTTTTACATCACGTGGATGGTCGGGTGCGTCGCTTACCTGGGGAACACATGGCACCAGGATGCACTATGGGAAGAAGGCAAGCTGGTGGAGGCAGCGTGATGCTTTGGGCAATGTTCTGCTGGGAAACCTTGGGTCCTGCCATCCATGTGGACGTTACTTTGACACGTACCATCTACCTAAGCATTGTTGCAGACCATTGTACACCCTTTCATGGAAACGGTATTCCCTGATGGCGGTGGCCTCTTTCAGCAGGATAAAAAGCGAAAATGGTTCAGGAATGGTTTGTAGAACTCTTTTGTAAAAGCTCACAAGCCAAAAGACTGGAAACCAGGGGTTTATTCTTACATCTTGTATTCTAAAATATAATTGTTATTATTATCATTTTATTCTGAAAAGTAACTACTAACTGTGAACTGAGAAAAATAGGACTCTCCCAGGCATTCTGTCTCCATACGATCGGAGGTCATACGTATCATGTACAGACATTAAAGTCTGGTTTAGGATAGTGATGTCTGCTCTATGTGTGTATATCACATGGTCTCTGCCAACTAGTTATTCGAAGCTGCTGTAGATGTGTCTACAGGACAGGCGTCTGACGAACCAAGCCAAAGCAAAGCTGACTGTTTGTGTAAAACTTGTAAGGAGTCCTTCAATCTATCTTTGTTAGCAGACTAGAAACTCTGCATCGACCTCCCTTGCTTTGTTGTTAAACAGATAACCAAGTATGGGAGGGATGCTTCCTGAGCTGTAGATATAATTTGGGAAGACTTGTCAGGATTATCATGGCATCCTTCCTCCATGGCCATGTTTTATAAACTATCTCAACGCAAGCCATCGGTGTCTCTGAGTCTTCATCGCTCCTGAATGGTCAAGGGAGCCGAAATTCGACAACACTAACTACAGGTGTCAAATAAATGTAGTCAACTAACTGCGCCACGTGGCACAAAATTCTCATTTATCAGGAGCGTCATATTAATACTTCGAAACTCCCTGCACTGCTCTACTGATCTGTCCTGTGCAGCTCGTGGTCTTGCACATGCAGGTCTGAAGGGAAAGAAAAGGGGGGATTGCTAAAGGAGATCCGCAATGAGAGACAATCTACACCAACCCAACCTAAACAGTAACAAAGACAGATGGAGGAAGAACTCGGAGGAGCATGCTATTTATATCATAACCTGGTATGAACATGAAATCTGACACACTTTTTGTAACTTTTATAAGCAACATTTCTGTAAACCCCCCACCCCCTTCTCCTCCCCTTCACACACCTCTTCCTTTCAGTAAATCATCTTCTCATATCTCTCTACAGTGGCGTTACAGTGGTACAATTTCTGCCTCCCACTCCGAGGCGGAAGGTGGCGCTGTTGCTTCTGAAACGCTGGTGACCAATGAGAAGCAGAGGAAGAAGCTCACCGGTCCAGCCCCCCTAGTCTTC
Organism: Lagodon rhomboides; assembly: GCA_039737535.1. Lineage (NCBI taxonomy): Eukaryota > Metazoa > Chordata > Actinopteri > Spariformes > Sparidae > Lagodon > Lagodon rhomboides. The sequence goes on from JBBNBP010000732.1 coordinate 15,202, forward strand.
CCAGTCTCCACCAGCTTTACTCTGAGCGAGTCAACAATGGCACTGAGAGCTGCAGTGAGGAGCAAGTGCGGCTTAGCAGGTATCTGTGCGTGTGTGGATACATTGTTAAAAAGAATTGTAGGTGTACGCGCTGGTTTGTACAAATTATTTCAGCAGAGTTTGTGAAATATAACACTGGTCAACTCGTCTCCGGCTGTTAGCTTTGCTAGCTCCGCAGAAACTGGAGCAAAGGTCGCAGGACACTCTCAACTCTAGCTACCAACGTTTCTACAAAAACCCTCCTGAAGTTATATTTGCTGGTGTACCTGTAGTTACCTCACATAATCACGACGGGTCATTTTATTGCCGAATTGATACAAAAGTGGAGCTGAAAGAATAATTCATGCCCAAACTGCTTTGTGTCCAGTTATTTGATGAATATCAGTAAAATGCTCTTAAAATGAACAGAATTTGGCTGAGAGAAGACCCCCGACACATCCTTTCAGACATGTTTTGGACTTATTGTTGTTGTCGTCATATGTAGCCCAAACTAGAGCTGCAATGATTAGTCCAAACAATTATATACTGTACTATTACAACAATTTGATTTTTAATTTTCAGACACAATATTTTGAGTTTGAGCTTAGACTTGTGTATTTGGCATATGGAACAATTGAGTGAGTAAGTTATCAATAGTATGATAGAGTCAGCCCTAATTTATTCAGTATTATCTGATTGAAAGTATTGTTTAAAGGAATAATAAGGCACATGTAAGGATTTTCCTGTTGTGAATATACATATTTAGAAGTGATTACTTTGGAATACATAAATGTGCTGTACTTAAGTTGAGCATTTCCATTTTCTGCTACTTTATGCTTCCACTCCACTACATTTGTTTTAAGTCACAACACATTATAACTGCATCCATATGATTCTAAACAGTCAGCGGGTACAAGTTTAGATTAACAGGAGGACACCGGGGGACACGCGTTGAAAAAACATACAGAAGTCATCATCATCTAGTTTTTAAACAGACTTCCTCACAGATAATAACACTGTGTGTGTGTGTGTGTGTGTGTGCAGCTTTTCTTTCACAGCGGTCCTCCTGCAGCAGTCATGGCAGAGCGTGTGTGTCTCCTGTCCTCGTCGCTCAGCAGAGGAACAGCTCTACCTCGTCTAAGATCAAAGTGGATTTTGACCAGAGCACCGGTAAGGATTTTGACCCACTCACTCTTTCTTTTGTTTTTCTGTTAGCAATATGTCTCTGGTTTATTTTTATTGCGTGGGTTCTTTAATGCTGGCACTGGAGTGGATTTCCGCATTCATATAATTTTCTTGTATTGAAAAAATCAAGGGTGTTCTAAAGAGTTGAGGCGCTTTATCCGCATAGCAGATGACTACAGAGTAGCAGGTCTGATAACAGATCTCCAAGTTTTCAGGTAAAAGATTATGGTCTCTGTGTCTCTGCAGGCGTGGCGGTGATGCGGCTGCAGAGCCCGCCGGTCAACAGCCTCAGTTTGGATTTCCTCACGGAGTTCTGCATCGCCACAGAGAAGCTGGAGCTGGATAAGAGCTGCCGAGGCCTCATCATCACCTCGGTACAGTATAACCTCATTGTTCAGTGCAGGAGGTTAAAGATTTGCCTTTTGGTATTGTGTTTGTATTACTAGGGAGTTGAAGTGCATGACAGGAGGTGCTTCAAATGTTCCTTAATGTTTCAATGCTTCCATCCAGAACCAGCCCAGGGTGTTCTCAGCCGGGCTGGACATCATGGAGATGTACCAGAAGAGTCCGGAAAGCTGCGCGGAGTTCTGGAAAGCCGTCCAGGAGATGTGGCTGAAGCTCTACGGCTCCAACATGGTCGTTATAGCTGCGATCAACGTACGTATAAGACGCAAACAGAAAAAGGAAGCAAATCCGATGTGTTGCAGATGAGCCTCTGGCCTACCTGATCGCTGCTTCCGCAGGGTTCCAGTCCCGCCGGTGGCTGCCTGATGTCCCTCACATGTGACTACAGGATAATGGCGGACAACCCTCGTTACAGCATCGGCCTTAATGAGACCCAGCTCGGCATTGTAGCACCTTTTTGGTAAGGTTTATGAGCACGACATGATAATGATAGTGTTGGTATTTACAGTAATCTCTATGGCTTAGCTTGGATATCTGTTATACTTCTATATCTTCACAGTCAATCGAACAACTAACAACTAAGTGCTGTCTGCAGGTTTAAGGACACCATGACTAACACAGTGGGCCACCGACACACAGAGCTGGCTCTGGAGCTGGGGCTGCTCTACAGCCCTTCAGAGGCCTTGAAGATAGGCTTGGTGGACCAACTGGTACCTGAAGACCAGGTCCTCGACACAGCCACGCAGACAATGACCAAGTGGTTGGCTATTCCAGGTACATTACACTCTACAGAGCACGTTTAAAAATAGAAGGTTCATGTCATAGCCTACCATTAAATGATCTTGTTTAGATGTACACTATAAGTTGAAAATATAAATCGATTTCTGAGCAAAATTTAATCTTTAATGTCAGTTTGAATTTAAAGGTAAGAATATGATGCTTCGGTTCTGTCCGTCTTTTCACCTCCCAGCCCACGCCAGACAGATCACCAAGTCCATGATGAGGAAGCCGACTATCGACAAGCTGACGTCCAACAGGGAGGCTGACATCAAGAACTTTGTCACGTTCATCACCAAGGACTCCATTCAGAAGTCGATCGGCATGTATCTGGAGATGCTCAAAAGGAGAAAGGGCTAGAGGAGAGCGGGAAACATACGAAATGACCCCCCCACCCCCCCCACCCCCACCCACCCCCACACACACACACACACACACACCACACACACACACACACACACACGTGAATATATACATGCATGCACAGGGATTTGGGGCCAGAGAACACACCAGCCTTCAGTGTCTTGTTTTCATTGGTGTCAGCTGGTTTAAAATCCTTGAGTACATCTCTTTGTAGCCCGTCTTCATTACCAATGTTGACCCAGTGAAGAGGTCATCTTTTTAGTGAGTTTCTGTCTTACTACAGCCCCTTGCACACTCCTTTTACATGTGAACAGATCCAAAGCTCGACAGAATTTGCTGTTCGGGGGAGGTGTTTATCAAACAGTCAGCTAACGTCCCAGGTTACCATCTAAAGTGCCTAGCCTTACCGTACATTCAAGAGCCATAACGACTGATGAAAGTAAGCTTGGGTGCATTTTAAGGGCCCACAGGGGGTTGAAGCCTTTGTCATCTCTAACAGATTTATCTACATTCAACATTTCTAACTTCTTTTTAGCCAGAGTGTCTGGAACAGTGAGTGTATTAAATGTGGTCAGTGGATTTATTGTTGTCATTTAAGAATAAATTTGAATAATCAAAAAATCACATTGCTCTCATTCATTGTCACTCTTGAGTCTTAAAAATGATCCTCAGGGTTCATTATGAAATAAAGTCTCGCCTTTGGACACCCAGGTAATCTTAAAAGTCAGACTATTATCGGTTAAAGGGCGACAGAGTCGGTGGTTCCTGAATTAAAGATGATATTTTAATGAATCTTTACACATTTGTCTCACCTTTTATACACGTGAATAAAAGACTTGGCTCACATTTTGACATGAAGCAAGTTTGCAGTGAAATAACTTGTCAGAATTGTTTATTGCAGTCTTGTGATTCATGACTGCGACGTTGGCAGCGAGTAATTATTATTCATTCCTACTCAGGAGGAGGCCAGTGGTAGAGGCGGTGTGATCGAGACAGCAGCAGCCTAGGCAGTCAGCTTCACCTCCACAGGGTAATGGTCACTGACAGCCAATGTCTGAGAGAGAGAAAAAAAATGTAGAAAACAATTGTCTTCCCTCTACAATATGTTTTATTGTGTACTTTAAAACTCAATAGGCCATCATGATATACTTTTTTACTACCTTTACTGAAGAACACAATATACTGGTGGTTCTGCTTGTTTTAGCCCATTAACCAAAACATCTTTGTAATTAGCATCACTGCCGAAATAGTCCCCCACACAACGCTCCATAAAGTGGGGGATTACTTTTTCGACACTTAATTCAAACTGGATATAACGTGGTGATTCGTGAGCTTTAGGGGTGCTGGGACTTTTGACAGCGCCAGGCTGCCTGTCTCCTCCAGTCTTTGTGCTAAGCTAAGCTAACAGGCTGCTGGGTGTAGCTTCATATTAACTGAACAGACTTTATAATGGTAGAAATGTCCTCATCTGTCTTTTCACCAGGAAGCAGAAGTGCATTTCCCAAAATGTCAAACTTTAACGTCTACTGCAGCCATTCCTTAAATCTTCTGGGCCAGACTTTTAATCATGACTTTGATCGACACTCCCTCATTTCCCTAATTGTTTTTATTTCATAAACTGAACAGTTCTGTGTGAAGTACAATATACATGCAGTTTCCAGTCTCCGCCATTGACAGGATTTAAGTGTAGGTTCCTAATCAATGAAGCCATGAGCTTGACGCTCTCCTCCCTCGTAACATCCACTTCAAAGGCAAAAAAAAACTCCACACGTTCTTTCGTTCCTTTTCATAGTTTACTCCAAAAATAAAGCAAGATACAATCCAGCATGATGAAAATATAAAAGGCCAGAGCAAAATATCTAGAAAATGCTGAGTAAATGCAGAGGTAAAGGCAGAGGTCAAAAAACTGTGTGGCTCCACTCCATGACGACTGACCTGACTGACTGCTTCACGTGAATCACGCACACACGTATCAATCCGCATTAAAGGTTACATGCGCGATTTTTTAACCTCTAAACATCCACACATTTTCAAGTGAAATGAATTAAATAGTAACTTATTAATATTAACTGTTCACCTGTAAATAATGTAGATAACCCATTTTTATCATAATTAACAACAACCTCTTCTTAAATGTAAACTTAAATTATTATCCAAATACTAATGAACTAAAAATAGCATTTAGGCTCCTATATTACCGGCCCCTAATTGTTATCAATGTCCTTGAAACAATTACTCCAAAAGTGTCAACTTAAATCAAAGGAGCCTGAATAACATTACTATTACTTATTGAAAGAAGCTTGCTGTTCTTAGTCCCATTCAAGATGAGATCTTCATAACAGTCCATCAGTTATCCTCTGATTCCTGAAGAAGACAAAGCTTTGTTATAGGGCGACAAAGCTCGTTGGTCTTGGTCTTCACTTTAACCTGACGAACAAGCCCGTTGCCATCAGGAAAAGTCTCCACAATCCTTCCAAGTGGCCAGGAATTTCTGGGTGACGTATCATCCACGATCAACACTACGTCGCCGACACAGAAGTTTCTTCCAGGTGAAGACCATCGCTGACGTTCTTGGAGCTGTGTCAGATATTCTTTGCACCAGCGCTTCCAGAAGACATCCGCGAGGTACTGAATCTGTCTCCATCTGCGATTAACGTATTGGTCATCCTTATCAAATACTCCTGGTGGTAACTCGGGTTTGACTTTGAGCAACAACAGGTGGTTGGGTGTGAGGGCCTCTAAATCGTAGAGGTCTGTTGATGCCTTTGTAATGGGCCTGCTGTTTATGACCGCCTCAGCTTCACAAAGTAAGGTATGGAGACCCTCTTCGTCCAACAATTGCTCCTTAACTGTGATGTTCAAGATTTTTCTTACTGAACGGATTAACCGCTCCCAGCTGCCTCCGTGGTGAGAACCTGCCGGCGGGTTGAAATTCCACTGAACACCTCTCTGCTGCAAGTGTTTCTCAATCCTGCTGGTGTTCCATTCCTTGATCGATTTCCTCAACTCACTGTCGGCTGACCGAAAGTTGGTTCCATTATCTGAATACATCTCTCTTACTTGTCCTCTTCTGGCAAGGAATCTTCTGATGGCGTTAAGACAGGCATCAGTGTCAAGTGAAGATGCAACTTCCAGATGCACGGCTCGTATAGCAAGACATGTGAAGATAACGCCGTATCTCTTTACTTGGACTCTTCCTCTTTTCACTAGGAACGGACCGAAGTAGTCGACGCCGACTCTTGTAAAAGGAGGATCGTCTGGCAGGACCCTGCATGTAGGTAGATCTGCCATGAGCTGCTTGCCTGTGGCTCCATGCAGTCTTTTACAGATGACACACTTGGACAGGAACCTTCTGATGGCTCCATTGGCTCCAGGGATCCAGAATCGCTGCCGTAGCTGAGCCAACATGTGATTCCTTCCAGCGTGAGCTGTAATGTCATGAATGTGTCTTAACACCAGCCTTGTGATGTGTGAATCCTTGGGCAAGATGGCTGGCTGTTTGGAGTTATCAGGCATCGCCGCGCGGCTCAACCTTCCGCCGACTCTCATAACTCCATCTTGGAGCACTGGATTTAACTTAAAGAGTGAGCTACTTTTCTTAACTCTTTGATGTTCCTTTAACGTAGCCAAATCTTCTTTGAAACTTTGCTTCTGACAATACTTCACAATTTCTGTTTCTGCTTCAGTCAAGTCGTCACAAGTCAGATACTTTCCTTTAACGGCTTTCTTGAATTCCGTCATCCTGCTTTCTCCGTCTACTGCTTGTAGTTCCTTTCTCTTTTCCTTTAGCTCTTTCAGTAAATCCTTGAGTCTCAGAAACCATCCCACAGCGCGCTTCAACGCTGTCCAGGAAGAGTAGTGGTTCATCCACTGATCCATGGAATCCTCGAGCTCTTGTGCCTGAATGACATGCACTTGAGTCACTCTTTTGACCTCTGGATCGTTGATATCCAGCATGCCAGGATCTGGATTTTTAGGCCACTGGTCTTGTGAGCTGAGCAAGAAACTTGGTCCTGAAAGCCAGCTCTCATTTTTCAAAAACGCTTCCACAGTCTGTCCTCTTGAGACGAGATCAGCGGGATTCAGAGTGGTGTTGATGTATCTCCACTGAGATGTCTGAGAGTGATCCAGGATTGCTGAAACCCTGTTCGCAACGAACGTCTTGAATCTGGTGCTCTCACTGTTCAAGTACTTTAGCACAGCCGTGCTATCGGTCCAAAAGATCGATTCATGAAGCTCCAATTCAAGCTCTTTCCTCAGAAGCTTGTCCATTTTTATTGCGACTGTGGCCGCAGTCAATTCCATCCTGGGAATAGTTGGGGACTTCAAGGGCGTGACCCTTGTCTTTGCCAGGATCAAGGTGGATTGAGTTTCACCAGCTGAAAAGCGCAGCAGTAAGTAGCTTGTGGTTCCGTAGGCATCTTCACTCGCGTCAGCAAAGTGATGAAGCTGCGCGAAGACTGGCGCACCAAACTGCTTCGACTTGACACATCTGTCGACTCCAAATTTCTCAAGCTGTGGCAAACTTGAGATCCACTTATTCCAACTTTTGACCACAGTGTCTGGCAGGTCTTCATCCCAGTTATACTTCTGCCGACATAAATCCTGCAGGATTCTTTTCGCGGGCAATATTACTGGAGCGAGAAAGCCCAGCGGATCAAAAATTGAACTGACCAAGGAAAGCAGGCCTCTCCTAGTGTGTGGTCGATCTTTGAGGTTGATCTTGAACCTGAACTGATCCGATTCGGCACACCACTGGATGCCCAATGCTCTCTCCATTGGCAGATTGTCCTCATCTAAGTCCAGATCTTGAAACCCTTGAGCTCTTTCCTCTTCCGGGATTGAGTTAAGCAGCTTCCTGTTGTTGCTTGACCACTTTGTCAGTCGGAATCCTCCTTTTGCCAACATGCTTCTCAACTCAGCACACAGAGTGATGGCTGTATCTTCGTCAGAAGCCGACTTAAGACAGTCGTCTACATAAAAATTTTTCCTTACTGTTTTAGCCGTCTCTTCTCCAAACTCCTCTGCAAAATCTGTTGCACATTTCTGAAGCGCCAAGGTGGCGACACTTGGCGAAGATGTTGCGCCGAAGATATGGACCAGCATCTTATGTTCGACGAGATCCAGCTCGTAGTTGCCGTCGGGCCACCATAGAAATCTGAGGAGATCCGTGTCTTTGTTACTCACCCTGACTTGGTGGAACATGGCCTCCACGTCAGCCATGACCGCCACAGCCTCCTGGCGGAACCTCATGAGGACCCCCACCAGCGAGCTTGTAAGGTCCGGACCCTGTAGGAGCTGCTGGTTTAATGACATTCCTCGGAAGCTCGCGCCACAGTCAAACACGACGCGCAACTTCTGCTTGGTTGGATGTCTGACTCCATGGTGAGGCAGATACCACGTTCGCCCCTCAGCAGGTTCACACTCATCACCATCAAGCTTCACTGCGTAACCTTTCTTGAGCAGGTCGTCCATGAAAGCCACGTATTCTCCATAGAACTTGCCGTCCTTTGAGAACCTCTTCCGTAAGTTCAATGCACGTTGCTCCGCAACTGCTCTGTTGTTCGGCATGCACAAACATTTCTTCCTCACTGGAAGACAAACATTGTAATGACCGTCTTTAAGTACAGCAGACTGTGACACCATGTTGATAAACTGATGGTCGTCCTTAGACATTTCGATGTCTTCGTCTTGTCCAGCATCAGGAAAGTCCTGCTTGAATTGTAGCTGCCAGAGCTCTTCAAGCTTGGCTACTGAGATTCTGTTTGCAGTAATTCCTGTCAGTGTGTTTGCCTCCACCATGTCACTTCCACCTCTGAGTGGTCCGTTCACTGTCCAGCCTAATATCGTCCTGACGGCGTATGGTCCATTGTCCACGCTGTTGACCACTTGCAGCGGCTCCATCGCCTTGGGAACATTTGCTCCTATGAGCAATCCAACTTCTGCTTGGATAGTGGGGATTTTCACCTCCTTTAGGTGGGGCCAACTGTCAATATCCTCTTGACGGGGAATATTGTCCTTAGCTACGGGAATGTCCTTCTGTGAATACACCTCCGAAAGTTCAACAAACTGGTTGCTGTCCAAACTGCTGATCTCCAGACCAGCCACAATGCGTGTGTTCACGATCGATTCATTCCCCATAGTTCGCAATGAGATGCTTACATTGCGTCCATTCATGTTCAGTTGGTTTATCAGTGACTCTGTAGCAAAAGTAGCCGAGCTACCGGGATCCAAAAACGCGTACGTAGTCACTGTCTTGGTTCCTTTTTGTGCCTTGACACACACTGGAATGATCGAAAGAACACAATCGTCTTTACCGGCCCCTGTGACTCCAAAAGTTTCGGCCGTTTGTACAAGGGCACTTGAAACAGATTGCTGTTCACAATAGTCCTTTCCTGCTTCTTCTCTTGAGTCCTTGATGGTAATGTGCAATGGTGTGGGATGCAGTCTGGAGCATTCTTCACATTGAAGTTTCTGTTTGCAGCTGCTGCTCATATGACCATGCTTTAAACATGCAAAACACAAACCTTTGCTCCTCAAGAAACCAATCTTGTCTTTATGTTGCTTGCTCTTGAATTTCTTGCAAACTGTGAGACTGTGTTGCTCTCCAGTACAATAAACACAAGGTTTGCTGAAACTGTCGACTGAGACAAGTTGTGTTTTTGCTACTGTCTGTTTTTCATTTTCCATCCTGGGAGGCACAACAACTGTTGTGAACACTTTTCTTGACTTGAATGTCTCTGAGTATTGTGGTTTCGGTTTCTGTTTTACAGAATCTTTCGTGTTTATTGTGTTTTCTTTTATGTTTCCATAGAGTGGATGCAGAAGATACTTAACTTGATGATTCACAAAGTCAACAAAATCCTTGAACTTAACTCTTTTCTTTGTTCTTTCTTGCAGGTCGCAAGCGGATTTCCTCCAAGACTCCTTGAGCTTATATGGAAGTTTGTTTGCCAGTGCCTTTATATTAGCTGTGTTGTCCAAGTCTTCCATGTAGCTAATATCTGTCATTGTGTTAGAGCAGCCTGTTAGGAACAATGCGAAGGATTGAAGAGAAACTCCATCTTCTGGCTTGATTGTGGGCCAATCCAAAGCCTCCTTTATGTATGCTTCCGCTATCTTGAAGTCATCACCAAAGAACTCCTTTAACATTTGTTTTGCTTTAGTATATCCTGCTGAAGACTCCATGTGGATGCAGCTCTTAACCAACTCGTGTGGTTGTCCACTTGTATACTGTAGCAAAAATTGAAGACGATCACGATTGTCACCTGTGCGGCCTTCAATCCCATGTTCAATGGCCCTAATAAAGGAGTTGTATTCCAGTGGGTCTCCTGTAAATGTTTGGATCTTCAGATCAGGAAGTCGTGATGCTTTGTGACTCTTCACGAGATACTCTGTCACGTTGGCTTGCTGAGAGATGGCTTGGCAAAGCCCGTCGAGCACCGGTCCCTGTGGGTCTTTAATTTCAGTCTTTGGTGCAGACGTAGCCAATTGATCCGTTGCTGCTGGAGTATTTTGTTTAATCCTGGGTGCTGATAAGGTGGGTCTTGATGGTGGTTGAACGATGGATTTTGTGTCTGTTTTACCATCCTTATCATAAGCTTTAACTGTGCTTTTATCTTCTTGTACGTTCTCATATTTTTGTAAGACCTCCATTTTGGCATCAGACTCAGCCAGTGCAGTTTGCATTGCATGCATTTCTTTTCTAGCCTTTATTGAAGCTTCAATTCTTTTTTGTTGGGCCTCAAACTCTGCTTCTCGCTGCTTTTCTTCAGCTTGAATTTGAGCCTCCCTGCATTTTTTCTCTGCATGCCAGTCTGCTTCTTCCTGCTCTATTGCCAGTTTCTCCCGTAAAGCTGCAGCCTTTGCTCTTAATGATGCTTGCTCCATTTCCGCCTTTAATCTGACTGAAGATGCTGATGAAAGTGAGCTTCCACTCTGTGATGTAGCTTTACTTCGACTTCTAGTGGTCACTTTTGTTGATGTAGACCTACTGTCTGCAGGTGTTACCTGTCTGTCACACTCTTCAGCCTGCTCAACACGTTTCAAAACATCTTTCATCCAATCCTCACATTTCCAGAAAAAGTCATCCATTAATTTAATCTTTGGATCAAACCAGCTCCTTTGATCATCCACAAATTCCACTTCATCCATTAATTTCTGAAGGTCAGAATTAAGGTTCACAAATTCCTGATGCAAGCCAGTAAAATCAACACGGAGCTTATTTTTTACAGTGTCCACATTTGCATCGTCTTCCATTAATTGTTCAATATGTTTTGTCAAGCTAGTTATCTGTGAAAGCTTGTACCTGCGTGCCTGCTCCTTCCTGGCTTTGTGATCTTCAATGGCCTTCTCAGTCATTTTTATTGTCCTTTTTTCACTGTCTTCAGTGAATTCACTGCGAAATCCTCTGCCACGCCCTCTGCCTCCTCTACCTCTGAAACCTCCTTGTTCTCCACCTGTATTGTTCCAGTTTTCACCAGAATTTCTTCTCTCGTCAGCATCTGAGGAAAATGAGCCTTTGAATCCTCGTCCTCGGCCTCTTCCACCACGACCATTTCGTTCCACGTTTATTCAATAAAAATGCCAAAGCACCACAAAGTCTCACTTTGTTATTCAGCCGAACAACAATCCTCTTTTTCCTCTTTTTTTTTTACTCACATGAGCCGGCGAGTTGACGAGCGTCAATTAACGATCCGACGCCAGGCTGACGAGCTCCCTCATGCAGCTTGTGACTTTTTCCTTTTCCAAAAGTCTCCGTGACATTTCCTTCTTCTGTCCTCCGTTTTCCGTCAGGCAGTTCCACGTTCCATTAATCCGCGAAGAGCAAGTTTTTTGACTAATGTAGGTTCCTAATCAATGAAGCCATGAGCTTGACGCTCTCCTCCCTCGTAACATCCACTTCAAAGGCAAAAAAAAACTCCACACGTTCTTTCGTTCCTTTTCATAGTTTACTCCAAAAATAAAGCAAGATACAATCCAGCATGATGAAAATATAAAAGGCCAGAGCAAAATATCTAGAAAATGCTGAGTAAATGCAGAGGTAAAGGCAGAGGTCAAAAAACTGTGTGGCTCCACTCCATGACGACTGACCTGACTGACTGCTTCACGTGAATCACGCACACACGTATCAATCCGCATTAAAGGTTACATGCGCGATTTTTTAACCTCTAAACATCCACACATTTTCAAGTGAAATGAATTAAATAGTAACTTATTAATATTAACTGTTCACCTGTAAATAATGTAGATAACCCATTTTTATCATAATTAACAACAACCTCTTCTTAAATGTAAACTTAAATTATTATCCAAATACTAATGAACTAAAAATAGCATTTAGGCTCCTATA
>JBBNBP010000734.1:0-39121 GCA_039737535.1 Lagodon rhomboides
TCCTCCAAGGAGCCATGGAACACAATTAGCTAAAGTTTCATTGTAATCGAACTGTATTTGGTGAAGATATGCGAGATTGTCCGTTTTCACCACAATGTGCAGGAAATTGTTGTTTTATATTTTGGGATTTTTTTGGACAATCAAAATTCTTTTGATAACTTTTTGTCAGGACATTCCACAGATGCTGTGTGCAAAGTTTGGTGCAAATCGGTGAAATCGTGAAGGAGGAGTTCGAAAAAGTAGGTTTTGGATATAGAGTGACTTAGCCATGCAAATGTGCAGCAGAAGTGGGCGGGGCCTGTGTCAGAAAACTCAGCTGTATTCAGGGAAGACAGGGATATAATGGTTTTGAAAGTGTCATAAAAACTGTGGAAGTTACAGGCAAAAACGCGTTTTGGTCAGTTATAGCGCCACCTAGTGGAGTAGACACGCAATTTTCGATATGGAAGGTCGATGTCCTATTCTATACGTACTGTAAAAATTTCAAAGTCCTCAGCACAACAGTATGTAAAATTGGTAATAGGCCACGCCCACATTGAGCAGTCACAACCACCTTCCAGATTCGGGCTCAGGAATGCGCCTACATCATACTGACTGAATTTGGAAGAAATCCGTCCAGCCATTTCAGAGAAACAAACTTCCCATATTTGTAGCGCCCCCTAGTGGCCAACATTCGCCAAATTGAATTGGTAGCCCCACAGTCACATGCCAACCAAGGATCTGAAGTTTGGTGTTAATAGCATTTACTTTGACAAAGATATGCAACAGTTCGCATTTTCATAGCTAGCTACAGAAAGTATTTCGTTAATAATTAGCGCATTTTTGAAACTAATCACCGGGTTCGCACAACTTTAGATGAGCTCTATCAGAAGAGTGTACCTGCCAAGTTTCACGCAGATCGGACAAAATCCCAAGGAGGAGTTCGAAAAAGTAGGTTTTACAGTTTTCGCGATGTAGCACGAAAAAATTATAGGCGGACGTGGGCATATCCAATTCCAAAATGATTCATCGGTATTCAGGGAATCTGTGGATGTACAAAAGTTTTTGAATTTGCGACGTGCCGTAATTCACCTATTGCGGAAAGACCAAAAAAACAGTGTAGGGGGCGCTATTGCGCCATCTTGCGTCGACCATGTGCGAGCTGGTCAAAATATCGAATTTCGGATCCGGCCGAAGAACTTTGCAAAGTTTGGTGAGTTTTTGAGCACGGGAAAGGGGCCAAATTGGGGCTTGAAAAGGGTAAAGAATAATAATAAATAAACATTACAGATTACAATAGGGTCCTCGCAGGTGTACCTGCTCGGGCCCTAATTAAAGCTGCAAGCAGCGATGAACGGGCCCTCGCAGGCCGCGCGTGTCGGCGAGTACTGCCGCCGCGGTGTGCAGCAATCGTGGCCTGCTGTGTGCTGCTTGCTGTCAAGGCACAAAAGCTGACAGGCAAGAGGGCTGAAAGAGCTTAAAAAGGTGAACAGTTTCTCTGGCTGCTGCAGCAGTGGCAGAACCGAAGTTGAATATGTCCCCATAAGAATGAATGGGAAAACGCCTCCTAGGCTACTGTGATTTTTGAAAAAAGTCCATGGTTTATCAGCAGAATATTCTTACAGTGAGTAACAGCAGACATTGCTGAGCTTTGCGATATCTTTTTTATTTCTGTAGAGTGAAAAATGAGGTCGCCAGAGCGAGAGACATGAGAGGTACCGTCTGCTCTCCTCCAGAAATTTTGCCTCAAAATTAACATGGCGGCTTATGGGGGAGTTGCTGGAGTGCTTGTCGCTCTAGGGCTTCTACAGCCAAAAGTTTGAGTCCTACATCTGAAATAAAAACATCAGCTGAAAGCCAACAAGATTTCCTACATTTGTATGTATATATTGTCTATGTGAAGTAAAAGATGTGGCATCCACATCAGGCTGAAGAGAATTTTCTATCAGTTTTTAGCTCCCGCAATACACAGTCATTATAAATTCAGACAGCCACCAGAGCGCCAACTAGTGGCGGATCAGTAAAACGTTTGACAGGTATCCTCAGGAGGGCATTGGTAATAAGTCTACCAAGTTTTGTGTTAATCTGACCAACCGATGTGGAGATATAAAATACTTCAATTTAAAGAGCGCCAACTAGTGGTCATCGGGCAAAATTTTGCACAGCACCTTAGGGGGTCATGGGGAAGTCGTATTCAGAGTTTCATGTCATTTGGCCACACCAATGTGGAGATATCCAACACCAATGAATGTTTGAATGTTTAAGTGGTAATAGGCCACGCCCACATTGAGCAGTCACAACCATCTTCAAGATACCGCCTCAGGAATGGGCCTACATCATACTGAGTGAATTTAGAAGAAATTGGTCCAGCCATTCAAGAGAAATAAACTTCCCATATTTGTAGCGCCCCCTAGTGGCCAACATTCGCCAAATTGAATTGGTAGCCCCACAGTCACATGGGAACCAAGGATATGAAGTTTGGTGTTAATAGCATGTATTTTGACAAAAATGCGTAATAGGCCACGCCCACATTGAGCGGTCACAACCACCTTCCAGATACGGGCTCAGGAATGCGCCTACATGATACTGAGTGAATTTGGAAGAAATCCGTCCAGCCATTTCAGAGAAACAGAATTCCCATATTTGTAGCGCCCCCTAGTGGGCAACATTCGCCAAATGTAATTGGTAGCCCCACAGTCATATGGCAACCAAGGATCTGAAGTTTGGTGTTAATAGCATTTATTTTGACAAAGATAGGCAACAGTTAGCATTTGCATAGCTAGCTACAGAAATTAGTTCGTTAATGATTAGCGCATTTTTGAAACTAATCAGAATCTTTTAATAACTTTTGATGCGCTCTATCAGAAGAGTGTACCTGCCAAGTTTCAGGCAGATGGGACAAGATCCCAAGGAGGAGTTCGAAAAAGTAGGTTTTACAGTTATCGCGATGTAGCGCAAAAAAATTGTAGGCTAACGAGGGCATATCCAATTACAAAGTTGTTCATTGGTATTCAGGGAATGTGGATGTGCAAAGTTTGTGAAATTGCGAGGTGTCGTAAGTCACCTATTGCGGAAAGGAGGCAAAAAGTGAGTAGGGGGCGCTATTTCGCCATGTTGCGTCAACCCTGTGCGAGCTGGCCGAAATATCGAATTTCGGATCCGGCCGAACAACTTTGCAAAGTTTGGTGAGTTTTCGGGCAGGGGAAAGGGGCCAAATTGGGGTTTGAAAAAGGTCAAGAATAATAATAATAATTAAAGCTGCAAGCAGCGATGAACGGGCCCTCGCAGGCCGCGCGTGTCGGCGAGTACTGCCGCCGCGGTGTGCAGCAATCGTGGCCTGCTGTGTGCTGCTTGCTGTCAAGGCACAAAAGCTGACAGGCAAGAGGGCTGAAAGAGCTTAAAAAGGTGAACAGTTTCTCTGGCTGCTGCAGCAGTGGCAGAACCGAAGTTGAATATGTCCCCATAAGAATGAATGGGAAAACGCCTCCTAGGCTACTGTGATTTTTGAAAAAAGTCCATGGTTTATCACCAGAATATTCTTACAGTGAGTAACAGCAGACATTGCTGAGCTTTGCGATATCTTTTTTATTTCTGTAGAGTGAAAAATGAGGTCGCCAGAGCGAGAGACATGAGAGGTACCGTCTGCTCTCCTCCAGAAATTTTGCCTCAAAATTAACATGGCGGCTTATGGGGGAGTTGCTGGAGTGCTTGTCGCTCTAGGGCTTCTACAGCCAAAAGTTTGAGTCCTACATCTGAAATAAAAACATCAGCTGAAAGCCAACAAGATTTCCTACATTTGTATGTATATATTGTCTATGTGAAGTAAAAGATGTGGCATCCACATCAGGCTGAAGAGAATTTTCTATCAGTTTTTAGCTCCCGCAATACACAGTCATTATAAATTCAGACAGCCACCAGAGCGCCAACTAGTGGCGGATCAGTAAAACGTTTGACAGGTATCCTCAGGAGGGCATTGGTAATAAGTCTACCAAGTTTTGTGTTAATCTGACCAACCGATGTGGAGATATAAAATACTTCAATTTAAAGAGCGCCAACTAGTGGTCATCGGGCAAAATTTTGCACAGCACCTTAGGGGGTCATGGGGAAGTCGTATTCAGAGTTTCATGTCATTTGGCCACACCAATGTGGAGATATCCAACACCAATGAATGTTTGAATGTTTAAGTGGTAATAGGCCACGCCCACATTGAGCAGTCACAACCATCTTCAAGATACCGCCTCAGGAATGGGCCTACATCATACTGAGTGAATTTAGAAGAAATTGGTCCAGCCATTCAAGAGAAATAAACTTCCCATATTTGTAGCGCCCCCTAGTGGCCAACATTCGCCAAATTGAATTGGTAGCCCCACAGTCACATGGGAACCAAGGATATGAAGTTTGGTGTTAATAGCATGTATTTTGACAAAAATGCGTAATAGGCCACGCCCACATTGAGCGGTCACAACCACCTTCCAGATACGGGCTCAGGAATGCGCCTACATGATACTGAGTGAATTTGGAAGAAATCCGTCCAGCCATTTCAGAGAAACAGAATTCCCATATTTGTAGCGCCCCCTAGTGGGCAACATTCGCCAAATGTAATTGGTAGCCCCACAGTCATATGGCAACCAAGGATCTGAAGTTTGGTGTTAATAGCATTTATTTTGACAAAGATAGGCAACAGTTAGCATTTGCATAGCTAGCTACAGAAATTAGTTCGTTAATGATTAGCGCATTTTTGAAACTAATCAGAATCTTTTAATAACTTTTGATGCGCTCTATCAGAAGAGTGTACCTGCCAAGTTTCAGGCAGATGGGACAAGATCCCAAGGAGGAGTTCGAAAAAGTAGGTTTTACAGTTATCGCGATGTAGCGCAAAAAAATTGTAGGCTAACGAGGGCATATCCAATTACAAAGTTGTTCATTGGTATTCAGGGAATGTGGATGTGCAAAGTTTGTGAAATTGCGAGGTGTCGTAAGTCACCTATTGCGGAAAGGAGGCAAAAAGTGAGTAGGGGGCGCTATTTCGCCATGTTGCGTCAACCCTGTGCGAGCTGGCCGAAATATCGAATTTCGGATCCGGCCGAACAACTTTGCAAAGTTTGGTGAGTTTTCGGGCAGGGGAAAGGGGCCAAATTGGGGTTTGAAAAAGGTCAAGAATAATAATAATAATAAAAAACAGAGCAGATACAATAGGGTCCTCGCAGGTGTACCTGCTCGGGCCCTAATTAAAGCTGCAAGCAGCGATGAACGGGCCCTCGCAGGCCGCGCGTGTCGGCGAGTACTGCCGCCGCGGTGTGCAGAAATTGTGGCCTGCTGCGTGCAGTGTGCTGAACTACATGAGAGGACTATATTGTCTTCCCCTGAGCACTGTTAAACAGAGATTTGTGTCCATTAGCAACGCAGCATTTTTGGGCATTTAGCAATAAAAGCGCCACCTATTGGCCGATCTTCACCAAATTTTGCACACACCCTCATGCAGCCATGGAACACAATTAGCCAAAGTTTCGTTGTAATCGAACTGTATTTGGTGAAGATATGCGAGATTGTCCGTTTTCACCACAATGTGCAGGAAATTGTTGTTTTATATTTTGGGATTTTTTTGGACAATCAAAATTCTTTTGATAACTTTTTGTCAGGACATTCCACAGATGCTAGATCCAAAGTTTGGTGCAAATCGGTGATATCGTGTAGGAGGAGTTCGAAAAAGTAGGTTTTGGATATACAGTGACTTAGCCATGTAAATGTGCAGCAGAAGTGGGCGTGGCCTATGTCAGAAAACTCAGCTGTATTCAGGGAATACAGGGATATAATAGTTTTGAATGTGTCATAAAAACTGTGGAACTTACGGGCAAAAACGCGTTTTCGTCTGTTATAGCGCCCCCTAGTGGCCAACATTCATGAAATTGAATTCTTAGGCCCCCAGTCACATGTCAACCAAGGATCTGAAGTTTGGTATTAATAACATAGACTTTGAAAAAAAATTGCAATAGGCCACGCCCACATTGAGCAGTCACAACCTCCTTCCGGATACGGCCTCAGGAACTGGCCTACATCATACTGAGTGAATTTCGAAGAAATCCGTCCAGCCATTAAAGAGAAATAAACTTCCCATATTTGTAGCGCCCCCTAGTGGGCAACATTCGCCAAATTGAAATCATAGCCCCACAGTCACATGCCAACCAAGGATCTGAAGTTTGGTGTGATTAGAATTTAGTTTGACAAAGATATGCAACAGTTCGCATTTTTATAGCTAGCTACAGAAATTATTTCGTTAATAATTAGCGCATTTTTGAAACTAATCAGAATCTTTTGATAACTTTAGATGAGCTCTATCAGAAGAGTGTACCTGCCAAGTTTCACGCAGATCGGACAAAATCCCAAGGAGGAGTTCGAAAAAGTAGGTTTTACAGTTTTTGCGATGTAGCACAAAAAAATTATAGGCGGACGTGGGTATATCCAATTCCAAAATGGTTCATCGGTATTCAGGGAATCAGTGGATGTACAAAGTTTTTGAATTTGCGACGTGCCGTAATTCACCTATTGCGGAAAGACCGAAAAAACAGTGTAGGGGGCGCTATTGCGCCATCTTGCGTGGACCATGTGCGAGCTGGTCAAAATATCGAATTTCGGATCCGGCCGAACAACTTTGCAAAGTTTGGTGAGTTTTTGAGCACGGGAAAGGGGCCAAATTGGGGTTTTAAGATGATCAAGAATAATAATAATAAACATTAGAATAACAATAGGGTCCTCGCAGGTGTACCTGCTCGGGCCCTAATAAAAAACAGAGCAGATACAATAGGGTCCTCGCAGGTGTACCTGCTCGGGCCCTAATTAAAGCTGCAAGCAGCGATGAACGGGCCCTCGCAGGCCGCGCGTGTCGGCGAGTACTGCTGCCGCGGTGTGCAGAAATTGTGGCCTGCTGCGTGCAGTGTGCTGAACTACATGAGAGGACTATATTGTGTCACCCTGAACACTGTTAAACAGAGATTTGTGTCCATTAGCAATGTAGCATTTTTGGGCATTTAGCAATAAAAGCGCCACCTATTGGCCGATCTGCACCAAATTTTGCACACTCCTCCAAGGAGCCATGGAACACAATTAGCTAAAGTTTCATTGTAATCGAACTGTATTTGGTGAAGATATGCGAGATTGTCCGTTTTCACCACAATGTGCAGGAAATTGTTGTTTTATATTTTGGGATGTTTTTGGACAATCAAAATTCTTTTGATAACTTTTTGTCAGGACATTCCACAGATGCTAGATCCAAAGTTTGGTGCAAATCGGTGAAATCGTGTAGGAGGAGTTCGAAAAAGTAGGTTTTGGATATAGAGTGACTTAGCCATGCAAATGTGCAGCAGAATTGGGCGTGGCCTGTGTCAGAAAACTCAGCTGTATTCAGGGAATACAGGGATATAATAGTTTTGAATGTGTCATAAAAACTGTGGAACTTACAGGCAAAAACGCGTTTTCGTCAGTTATAGCGCCACCTAGTGGAGTACACACGCAATTTTCGAAATGGAAGGTCGATGTCCTATTCTATACTTACTGTAAAAATTTCAAAGTCCTCAGCACAACAGTATGCTTAATTGGTAATAGGCCACGCCCACATTGAGCAGTCACAACCACCTTCCAGATTCGGGCTCAGGAATGCGCCTACATCATACTGACTGAATTTGGAAGAAATCGGTCCAGCCATTTCAGAGAAACAAACTTCCCATATTTGTAGCGCCCCCTAGTGGGCAACATTCGCCAAAGTTGAATTGGTAGCCCTACAGTCACATGCCAACCAAGGATCTGAAGTTTGGTGTTAATAGCATTTACTTTGACAAAGATATGCAACAGTTAGCATTTTCATAGCTAGCTACAGAAAGTATTTCGTTAATAATTAGCGCATTTTTGAAACTAATCACGGGGTTCGCACAACTTTAGATGAGCTCTATCAGAAGAGTGTCCCTGCCAAGTTTCACGCAGATCGGACAAAATCCCAAGGAGGAGTTCGACAAAGTAGGTTTTACAGTTTTCGCGATGTAGCACAAAAAGTTATAGGCGGAAGTGGGCGTGACCAATTCCAAAGTTATTCATCTGTATTCAGGGAACATGTGTATGTCCAAAGATTTCGAAATTGCGACGTTCCGTAATGCACCTACTGCGGAAAGAAAATTTTTTTTTGTAGGGGGCGCTATTGCGCCATCTTGCGTCGACCATGTGCGAGCTGGCCGAAATATCAAATTTTTCACGAGGCCGAAGAACTTGGCAAAGTTTAGTGAGTTTTAGAGCACGGGAAAGGGGCCAAATTAGGGTTTGAAAGTAGTCAAGAATAATAATAATAAGAATTAAAGCTGCAAGCAGCGATGAACGGGCCCTCGCAGGCCGCGCGTGTCGGCGAGTACTGCTGCCGCGGTGTGCAGAAATTGTGGCCTGCTGCGTGCAGTGTGCTGAACTACATGAGAGGCCTATATTGTGTCACCCTGAACACTGTTAAACAGAGATTTGTGTCCATTAGCAATGTAGCATTTTTGGGCATTTAGCAATAAAAGCGCCACCTATTGGCCGATCTGCACCAAATTTTGCACACTCCTCCAAGGAGCCATGGAACACAATTAGCTAAAGTTTCATTGTAATCGAACTGTATTTGGTGAAGATATGCGAGATTGTCCGTTTTCACCACAATGTGCAGGAAATTGTTGTTTTATATTTTGGGATTTTTTTGGACAATCAAAATTCTTTTGATAACTTTTTGTCAGGACATTCCACAGATGCTAGATCCAAAGTTTGGTGCAAATCGGTGAAATCGTGTAGGAGGAGTTCGAAAAAGTAGGTTTTGGATATAGAGTGACTTAGCCATGCAAATGTGCAGCAGAATTGGGCGTGGCCTGTGTCAGAAAACTCAGCTGTATTCAGGGAATACAGGGATATAATAGTTTTGAATGTGTCATAAAAACTGTGGAACTTACAGGCAAAAACGCGTTTTCGTCAGTTATAGCGCCACCTAGTGGAGTACACACGCAATTTTCGAAATGGAAGGTCGATGTCCCATTCTATACTTACTGTAAAAATTTCAAACTCCTCAGCACAACAGTTTGGCTGGAATTAATATTTGAATGTTTAAGTGGTAATAGGCCACGCCCACATTGAGCTGTCACAACCATCTTCAAGATACCGCCTCAGGAATGGGCCTACATCATACTGAGTGAATTTAGAAGAAATTGGTCCAGCCATTCAAGAGAAATAAACTTCCCATATTTGTAGCGCCCCCTAGTGGCCAACATTCGCCAAATTGAATTGGTAGCCCCACAGTCACATGGGAACCAAGGATCTGAAGTTTGGTGTTAATAGCATGTATTTTGACTAAAATGCGTAATAGGCCACGCCCACATTGAGCGGTCACAACCACCTTCCAGATACGGGCTCAGGAATGCGCCTACATCATACTGAGTGAATTTGGAAGAAATCCGTCCAGCCATTTCAGAGAAACAGAATTCCCATATTTGTAGCGCCCCCTAGTGGCCAACATTCGCCAAATGTAATTGGTAGCCCTACAGTCACATGCCAACCAAGGATCTGAAGTTTGGTGTTAATAGCATTAAGTTTGACAAAGATATGCAACAGTTAGCATTTTCATAGCTAGCTACAGAAAGAATGTCGTTAATAATTAGCGCATTTTTGAAACTAATTAGAATCTTTTGATAACTTTTGATGAGCTCTATCAGAAGAGTGTACCTGCCAAGTTTCACGCAGAGCGGACAAAATCCCAAGGAGGAGTTCGAAAAAGTAGGTTTTAGCATTTTCACGATGTAGCACGAAAAATTGAAGGCGGAAGTGGGCATTACCAATTCCAAAAAGATTCATCGATATTCAAGGAATCTGTGTATGTCCAAAGTTATCGAAATTGCGACGTGCCGTAATTCACCTATTGCAGAAATTAAAAAAAAATTTGTAGGGGGCGCTATTGCGCCATCTTGCGTCGACCATGTGCGAGCTTGCCGAAATATCAAATTTTTCACGAGGCCCAACAACTTGGCAAAGTTTGGTGACTTTTTGAGCAGGGGAAAGGGGCCAAATTGGGGTTTAAAAATAGTCAAGAATAATAACAATAAACAGTACAATTACAATAGGGTCCTCGCAGGTGTACCTGCTCGGGCCCTAATTAAAGCTGCAAGCAGCGATGAACGGGCCCTCGCAGGCCGCGCGTGTCGGCGAGTACTGCCATCGGGGTGTGCAGCATTTGTGGCCTGATGGTGCTGCGTACTATCTGCGGTGTGCTGAATGCATGGGCTGTTGCAAGCGGGGGCTGCGACAGGCGAGATTGACATTTCTATGTATATATTGTCTATGTGAAGTAAAAGCTGTGGGATCACCATCAGGCTGAAGATCATTTGTTCTCAAGTTGTTCCAGCTGCTCTCCACTCTAGCGATGATGTCACACACTGCAGCTCCTGCAATACACAGTCATTGTAAATTCAGACTGCCACCAGAGCGCCACCTAGTGGCGGATTGGTAAGACCTTCAAGGGATATCCTCAGGAGGGCATTGACAATAATTCTACCAAGTTTTGTGTTAATCTGACCAACCGATGTGGAGATATAAAATACTTAAATTTAAAGAGCGCCACCTAGTGGTCATCGGCCAAAATGTTGCGCAGCGCCTTAGGGGCTCATGGGGAAGTTGTATTCAGAGTTTCATGTCATTGGGCCACACCAATGTGGAGATATCCAACACCAATTAATGGTTGAATGTTTAAGTGGTAATAAGCCACGCCCACATAGAGCAGTCACAACCATCTTCAAGATACCGCCTCAGGAATGGGTCTACATCACACTGAGTGAATTTGGAAGAAATCGTTCCAGCCATTCAAGAGGAATAAACTTCCCATATTTGTAGCGCCCCCTAGTGGCCAACATTCGCCAAATTGAATTGGTAGGCCCACAGTCACATGGGAACCAAGGATCTGAAGTTTGGTGTTAATAGCATGTATTTTGACTAAAATGCGTAATAGGCCACGCCCACATTGAGCAGTCACAACCACCTTCCAGATACGGGCTCAGGAATGCGCCTTAATCATACTGACTGAATTTCGAAGAAATCGGTCCAGCCGTTTAAGAGAAATAAACTTCCCATATTTGTAGCGCCCCCTAGTGGGCAACATTCGCCAAAGTTAATTGGTAGCCCTACAGTCATATGGCAACCAAGGATCTAAAGTTTGGTGTTAATAGCATTTACTTTTCCAAAGATACGCATCAGTTAGCGTTTTCACAGCTAGCTACAGAAAGTATTTCATTAATAATTAGCGCATTTTTCAAACTAATTACGGGGTTCGCACAACTTTAGATGAGCTCTATCAGTAGAGTGTACCTGCCAAGTTTCACGCAGAGCGGACAAAATCCCAAGGAGGAGTTCGAAAAAGTAGGTTTTAGCATTTTCACGATGTAGCACGAAAAATTGAAGGCGGAAGTGGGCATTACCAATTCCAAAAAGATTCATCGATATTCAAGGAATCTGTGTATGTCCAAAGTTATCGAAATTGCGACGTGCCGTAATTCACCTATTGCAGAAATAAAAAAAAAATTTGTAGGGGGCGCTATTGCGCCATCTTGCGTCGACCATGTGCGAGCTTGCCGAAATATCAAATTTTTCACGAGGCCCAACAACTTGGCAAAGTTTGGTGAGTTTTTGAGCAGGGGAAAGGGGCCAAATTGGGGTTTGTTTGTGGTCAAGAATAATAATAATAAACAGAGCAATTACAATAGGGACCTCGCAGGTCTGTGACCTGCTCGGGCCCTAATAAACAGTACAATTACAATAGGGTCCTCGCAGGTGTACCTGCTCGGGCCCTAATTAAAGCTGCAAGCAGCGATGAACGGGCCCTCGCAGGCCGCGCGTGTCGGCGAGTACTGCCATCAGGGTGTGCAGCATTTGTGGCCTGATGGTGCTGCGTACTGTCTGCGTTGAGCTGAATGCATGGGCTGTTGCAAGCGGGGGCTGCTACAGGCGAGATTAACATTTCTATGTATATATTGTCAATGTGAAGTAAAAGCTGTGGGATCACCATCAGGCTGAAGATAATTTGTTCTCAAGCTGTTCCAGCTGCTCTCCACTCTAGCGATGATGTCACACACTGTAGCTCCCGCAATACACAGTCATTGTAAATTCAGACTGCCACCAGAGCGCCACCTAGTGGCGGATTGGTAAGACCTTCAAGGGATATCCTCAGGAGGGCATTGACAATAATTCTACCAAGTTTTGTGTTAATCTGACCAACCGATGTGGAGATATAAAATACTTAAATTTAAAGAGCGCCACCTAGTGGTCATGGGCCAAAATGCAGCACAGCGACTTAGGGGCTCATGGGGAAGTTGTATTCAGAGTTTCATGTCAATGGGCCACACCAATGTGGAGATATCCAACACCAATTAATGGTTGAATGTTTAAGTGGTAATAAGCCACGCCCACATTGAGCAGTCACAACCATCTTCAAGGTACCGCCTCAGGAATGGGTCAACATCACACTGAGTGAATTGCGAAGAAATCGGTCCAGCCATTCAAGAGGAATAAACTTCCCATATTTGTAGCGCCCCCTAGTGGCCAACATTCGCCAAATTGAATTGGTAGGCCCACAGTCACATGGGAACCAAGGATCTGAAGTTTGGTGTTAATAGCATGTACTTTGACTAAAATGCGTAATAGGCCACGCCCACATTGAGCGGTCACAACCACCTTCGAGATAGGGGCTCAGGAATGGGCCTTCATCATACTGACTTAATTTCGAAGAAATCGGTCCAGCCATTTCAGAGAAATAAACTTCCCATATTTGTAGCGCCCCCTAGTGGCCAACATTCGCCAAATTGAATTGGTAGCCCCACAGTCACATGCCAACCAAGGATCTGAAGTTTGGTGTTAATAGCATTTACTTTGACAAAGATAGGCAACAGTTAGCATTTTCATAGCTAGCTACAGAAATTAGTTTGTTAATAATTAGCGCATTTTAGAAACTAATTAGAATCTTTTAATAACTTTTGATGAGCTCTATCAGAAGAGTGTACATGCCAAGTTTCACGCAGATCGGACAAAATCCCAAGGAGGAGTTCGAAAAAGTAGGTTTTAGCATTTTCACGATGTAGCACAAAAAATTAGAGGCGGATGTGGGCGTCACCAATTCCAAAGTGATACATCGGTACTCTGGGAATCTGTTTATGTACAAAGTTATCGAAATTGCGACGTGCCGTAATTCACCTATTGTGGAAAGAAAAAAAAAACTTGTAGGGGGCGCTATTACGCCGGCTTGCGTTGACCATGTGCGACCTGACCGAAATATCGAATTTCGGAAGAGGCCGAACAACTTGGGAAAGTTTGGTGAGTTTTAGAGCACGGGAAAGGGGCCAAATTGGGGTTTGAAAAGGGTCAAGAATAATAATAATAATAACAACAATTAAAGCTGCAAGCAGCGATGAACGGGCCCTCGCAGGCCGCGCGTGTCGGCGCGTACTGCCGCTGCGGTGTGCAGAAATCGCGGCCTGCTGCGTGCTGTGTGCTGCTTGCTGTCAAGGCAGAAAAGCTGACAGGTAAGAGGGCTGAAAAAGCTCAAAAAGGTGAACAGTTTCTCTGGCTGCTGCAGCAGTGGCAGAACCGAAGTTGAAAATGTCCCCATAAGAACGAATGGGAAAACGCCTCCCAAACTCCTGTGATTTTTGAAAAAAGTCCATGGGTTATCACCAGAATATTCATACAGTGAGTAACAGCAGACATTGCTGAGCTTTGACATTTCTTTTTTATTTCTGTAGTGTGAAAAATGAGGTCGCCAGAGCGAGAGACAGGACAGGTACCGTCTGCTCTCCTCCAGAAGTTTAGGCTCAAAATTAACATGGCGGCTTATGGGGGAGTTGCTGGAGTGCTTGTCGCTCTAGGGCTTCTACAGCCAAAAGTTTGAGTCCTACATCTGAAATAAAAACATCAGCTGAAAGCCAACAAGATTTCCTACATTTGTATGTATATATTGTCTATGTGAAGTAAAAGATGTGGCATCCACATCAGGCTGAAGAGAATTTTCTGTCAGTTTTTAGCTCCCGCAATACACAGCCATTATAAATTCAGACAGCCACCAGAGCGCCAACTAGTGGCGGATCAGTAAAAGCTTTGACAGGTATCCTCAGGAGGGCATTGGTAATAAGTCTACCAAGTTTTGTGTTAATCTGACCAACCGATGTGGAGATATAAAATACTTCAATTTAAAGAGCGCCACCTAGTGGTCATCACCAAATATTTTGCAGAGAGGCTCAGGGGGTCATGGGGAAGTAGTCACCTGAGTTTCATGTCATTCGGACAAACCAATGTGGAGATATGCAACACTTCCTGTTTGGAACGAAATCTGCAGGAAGTTGTTATTTAATAACTTGAGTATTGTTTGTGCTATCAAAATTCTTTGCACAACTTTGAGTCATGAGGCTCCACAGATGCTGTGTGCAAAGTTTGGTGCACATCGGTGAAATCGTGTAGGAGGAGTTCAAAAAAGTAGGTTTTGGATATACAGTGACCTAGCCATGCAAATGTGCAGCAGAAGTGGGCGGGGCCTTTTTCAGAAAACTCAGCTGTATTCAGGGAATACAGGGATATAATAGTTTTGAATGTGTCATAAAAACTGTGGAACTTACAGGCAAAAACGCGTTTTCGTCAGTTATAGCGCCCCCTAGTGGAGTACACATGCAATTTTCGATATGGAAGGTCGATGTCCTATTCTATACTTACTGTAAAAATTTCAAAGTCCTCAGCACAACAGTATGCTAAATTGGTAATAGGCCACGCCCACATTGAGCAGTCACAACCACCTTCCAGATACGGGCTCAGGAATGGGCCTACATCATACTGACTGAATTTCGAAGAAATCCGTCCAGCCATTTCAGAGAAACAAACTTCCCATATTTGTAGCGCCCCCTAGTGGCCAACATTCGCCAAATTGAATTGGTAGCCCCACAGTCACATGCCAACCAAGGATCTGAAGTTTGGTGTTAATAGAATTTACTTTGACAAAGATATGCAACAGTTCGCATTTTTATAGCTAGCTACAGACAGTATTTCGTTAATAATTAGCGCATTTTTGAAACTAATCACCGGGTTCGCACAACTTTAGATGCGCTCTATCAGAAGAGTGTACCTGCCAAGTTTCACGCAGATGAGACAAAATCCCAAGGAGGAGTTCGAAAAAGTAGGTTTTACAGTTTTCGCGATGTAGCACAAAAAAATTATAGGCGAACGTGGGCATATCCAATTCCAAAGTGATTCATCGGTATTCAGGGAATCAGTGGATGTACAAAGTTTTTGAATTTGCGACGTGCCGTAATTCACCTATTGCGGAAAGACCAAAAAAACAGTGTAGGGGGCGCTATTGCGCCATCTTGCGTCGACCATGTGCGAGATGGTCAAAATATCGAATTTCGGATCCGGTCGAAGAACTTTGCAAAGTTTGGTGAGTTTTTGAGCACGGGAAAGGGGCCAAATTGGGGTTTGAAGATGGTCAAGAATAACAATAATAAACCTTTCAGATACAATAGGGTCCTCGCAGGTGTACCTGCTCGGGCCCTAATTAAAGCTGCAAGCAGCGATGAACGGGCCCTCGCAGTCCACGCGTGTCGGCGTGCAGCATTTGTGGCCTGATGGTGCTGCGTACTGTCTGCGGTGTGCTGAATGCATGGGCTGTTGCAAGCGGGGGCTGCTACAGGCGAGATTGACATTTCTATGTATATATTGTGTATGTGAAGTAAAAGATGTGGGATCCCCATCAGGCTGAAGATAATTGTTTCTCAAGTTGTTCCAGCTGCTCTCCACTCTAGCGATGATGTCACACACTGCAGCTCCCGCAATACACATTCATTGTAAATTCAGACAGCCACCAGAACGCCATCTAGTGGCGGATTGGTAAGACCTTCAAGGGATATCCTCAGGAGGGCATTGGTAATAAGTGTACCAAGTTTTGTGTTAATCTTAGCAACCGATGTGGAGATATAAAATACTTCAATTTAAAGAGCGCCAACTAGTGGTCATCGGCCAAAATTTTGCACAGCGCCTTAGGGGGTCATGGGGAAGTCGTATTCAGAGTTTCATGTCATTTGGCCACACCAATGTGGAGCTATCCAACACCAATGAATGTTTGAATGTTTAAGTGGTAATAGGCCACGCCCACATTGAGCAGTCACAACCATCTTCAAGATACCGCCTCAGGAATGGGCCTACATCATACTGAGTGAATTTAGAAGAAATTGGTCCAGCCATTCAAGAGAAATAAACTTCCCATATTTGTAGCGCCCCCTAGTGGCCAACATTCGCCAAATTGAATTGGTAGCCCCACAGTCACATGGGAACCAAGGATATGAAGTTTGGTGTTAATAGCATGTATTTTGACTAAAATGCGTAATAGGCCACGCCCACATTGAGCGGTCACAACCACCTTCGAGATAGGGGCTCAGGAATGGGCCTTCATCATACTGACTGAATTTCGAAGAAATTGGTCCAGCCATTTCAGAGAAATAAACTTCCCATATTTGTAGCGCCCCCTAGTGGCCAACATTCGCCAAATTGAATTGGTAGCCCCACAGTCACATGCCAACCAAGGATCTGAAGTTTGGTGTTAATAGCATTTACTTTGACAAAGATAGGCAACAGTTAGCATTTTCATAGCTAGCTACAGAAATTAGTTTGTTAATAATTAGCGCATTTTAGAAACTAATTAGAATCTTTTAATAACTTTTGATGAGCTCTATCAGAAGAGTGTACCTGCCAAGTTTCACGCAGATCGGACAAAATCCCAAGGAGGAGTTCGAAAAAGTAGGTTTTAGCATTTTCACGATGTAGCACAAAAAATTAGAGGCGGATGTGGGCGTCACCAATTCCAAAGTGATACATCGGTACTCTGGGAATCTGTTTATGTACAAAGTTATCGAAATTGCGACGTGCCGTAATTCACCTATTGTGGAAAGAAAAAAAAAACTTGTAGGGGGCGCTATTACGCCGGCTTGCGTTGACCATGTGCGACCTGACCGAAATATCGAATTTCGGAAGAGGCCGGACAACTTGGGAAAGTTTGGTGAGTTTTAGAGCACGGGAAAGGGGCCAAATTGGGGTTTCAAAAGGGTCAAGAATAATAATAATAACAACAATAAACAGAGCAGATACAATAGGGTCCTCGCAGGTGTACCTGCTCGGGCCCTAATTAAAGCTGCAAGCAGCGATGAACGGGCCCTCGCAGGCCGCGCGTGTCGGCGAGTACTGCTGCCGCGGTGTGCAGAAATTGTGGCCTGCTGCGTGCAGTGTGCTGAACTACATGAGAGGCCTATATTGTGTCACCCTGAACACTGTTAAACAGAGATTTGTGTCCATTAGCAATGTAGCATTTTTGGGCATTTAGCAATAAAAGCGCCACCTATTGGCCGATCTGCACCAAATTTTGCACACTCCTCCAAGGAGCCATGGAACACAATTAGCTAAAGTTTCATTGTAATCGAACTGTATTTGGTGAAGATATGCGAGATTGTCCGTTTTCACCACAATGTGCAGGAAATTGTTGTTTTATATTTTGGGATTTTTTTGGACAATCAAAATTCTTTTGATAACTTTTTGTCAGGACATTCCACAGATGCTATATACAAAGTTTGGTGCAAATCGGTGAAATCGTGTAGGAGGAGTTCGAAAAAGTAGGTTTTGGATATACAGTGACTTAGCCATGCAAATGTGCAGCAGAAGTGGGCGTGGCCTGTGTCAGAAAACTCAGCTGTATTCAGGGAATACAGGGATATAATAGTTTTGAAGGTGTCATAAAAACTGTGGAACTTACAGGCAAAAACGCGTTTTCGTCAGTTATAGCGCCACCTAGTGGAGTACACACGCAATTTTCGATATGGAAGGTCGATGTCCTATTCTATACTTACTGTAAAAATTTCAAAGTCCTCAGCACAACAGTATGCTTAATTGGTAATAGGCCACGCCCACATTGAGCAGTCACAACCACCTTCCAGATTCGGGCTCAGGAATGCGCCTACATCATACTGACAGAATTTCGAAGAAATCCGTCCAGCCATTTCAGAGAAACAAACTTCCCATATTTGTAGCGCCCCCTAGTGGCCAACATTCGCCAAATTGAAATGGTAGCCCCACAGTCACATGCCAACCAAGGATCTGAAGTTTGGTGTTAATAGAATTTACTTTGACAAAGATATGCAACAGTTCGCATTTTCATAGCTAGCTACAGAAAGTATTTCGTTAATAATTAGCGCATTTTTGAAACTAATCAGAATCTTTTGATAACTTTAGATGAGCTCTATCAGAAGAGTGTCCCTGCCAAGTTTCACGCAGATCGGACAAAATCCCAAGGAGGAGTTCGAAAAAGTAGGTTTTACAGTTTTCGCGATGTAGCACAAAAAAATTATAGGCGGACGTGGGTATATCCAATTCCAAAATGGTTCATCGGTATTCAGGGAATCAGTGGATGTACAAAGTTTTTGAATTTGCGACGTGCCGTAATTCACCTATTGCGGAAAGACCAAAACAACAGTGTAGGGGGCGCTATTGCGCCATCGTGCGTCGACCATGTGCGAGCTGGTCAAAATATCGAATTTCGGATCCGGCCGAAGAACTTTGCAAAGTTTGGTGAGTTTTTGAGCACGGGAAAGGGGCCAAATTGGGGCTTGAAAAGGGTAAAGAATAATAATAAAAAACACTACAATTACAATAGGGTCCTCGCAGGTGTACCTGCTCGGGCCCTAATTAAAGCTGCAAGCAGCGATGAACGGGCCCTCGCAGACCGCGCGTGTCGGCGAGTACTGCTGCCGCGGTGTGCAGAAATTGTGGCCTGCTGCGTGCAGTGTGCTGAACTACATGAGAGGCCTATATTGTGTCACCCTGAACACTGTTAAACAGAGATTTGTGTCCATTAGCAATGTAGCATTTTTGGGCATTTAGCAATAAAAGCGCCACCTATTGGCCGATCTGCACCAAATTTTGCACACTCCTCCAAGGAGCCATGGAACACAATTAGCTAAAGTGTCATTGTAATCGAACTGTATTTGGTGAAGATATGCGAGATTGTCCGTTTTCACCACAATATGCAGGAAATTGTTGTTTTATATTTTGGGATTTTTTTGGACAATCAAAATTCTTTTGATAACTTTTTGTCAGGACATTCCACAGATGCTAGATCCAAAGTTTGGTGCAAATCGGTGAAATCGTGTAGGAGGAGTTCGAAAAAGTAGGTTTTGGATATAGAGTGACTTAGCCATGCAAATGTGCAGCAGAATTGGGCGTGGCCTGTGTCAGAAAACTCAGCTGTATTCAGGGAATACAGGGATATAATAGTTTTGAATGTGTCATAAAAACTGTGGAACTTACAGGCAAAAACGCGTTTTCGTCAGTTATAGCGCCACCTAGTGGAGTACACACGCAATTTTCGAAATGGAAGGTCGATGTCCTATTCTATACTTACTGTAAAAATTTCAAAGTCCTCAGCACAACAGTATGCTTAATTGGTAATAGGCCACGCCCACATTGAGCAGTCACAACCACCTTCCAGATTCGGGCTCAGGAATGCGCCTACATCATACTGACTGAATTTGGAAGAAATCGGTCCAGCCATTTCAGAGAAACAAACTTCCCATATTTGTAGCGCCCCCTAGTGGCCAACATTCGCCAAATGGAATTGGTAGCCCCACAGTCACATGCCAACCAAGGATCTGAAGTTTGGTGTTAATAGCATTTACTTTGACAAAGATATGCAACAGTTAGCATTTTCATAGCTAGCTACAGAAAGTATGTCATTAATAATTAGCGCATTTTTGAAACTAATCAGAATCTTTTAATAACTTTAGATGAGCTCTATCAGAAGAGTGTACCTGCCAAGTTTCACGCAGATCGGACAAAATCCCAAGGAGGAGTTCGAAAAAGTAAGTTTTACAGTTTTCGCGATGTAGCACGAAAAAATTAAGGCGGAGGTGGGCATATCCAATTCCAAAATGATTCATCGGTATTCAGGGAATGTGTGGATGTCAAAAGTTTTAGAATTTGCGACGTGCTGTAATTCACCTATTGCGGAAAGAAAAATAAAATTTGTAGGGGGCGCTATTGCGCCATCTTGCGTCGACCATGTGCGAGCTGGGCAAAATATCGAATTTCGGATCCGGCCGAACAACTTGGGAAAGTTTGGTGAGTTTTAGAGCACGGGAAAGGGGCCAAATTGGGCTTTCAAAATAACTAAGAATAATAATAAAAAACAGCGCAATAACAATAGGGACCTCGCAGGTCTGTGACCTGCTCGGGCCCTAATTACAGATTCAATAGGGTCCTCGCAGGTGTACCTGGTCGGGCCCTAATAATCACTAGAAAAACAATAGGGACCTCGCAGGTCTGTGACCTGCTCGGGCCCTAATAATCCCTAGAAAAACAATAGGGACCTCGCAGGTCTGTGACCTGGTCGGGCCCCAAATCTGAACTTGGAACCAGTGGCGAGGA
The DNA here is from genome assembly GCA_039737535.1 of Lagodon rhomboides. Classification (NCBI taxonomy): domain Eukaryota; kingdom Metazoa; phylum Chordata; class Actinopteri; order Spariformes; family Sparidae; genus Lagodon; species Lagodon rhomboides. The sequence goes on from JBBNBP010000734.1 coordinate 20,467, forward strand.
TGCTTGTAGCTCCTCCTCTGCGGAGGGGAGGGACGCTAGCCCTGTGATTGACACAAACTGCAGCTTGTTCTTTGTGCAAGTTAACAGGTAACAGAGAGAAAATCAAAGGCACAGTTTGAACTTTAAGGTTGTGGGTTCACAAAAAGCAAAGAAGTTCAATTTATGTAACAGAAGCTTTGTTTTCACAAAGATCAATAATCAGGATATCAGCAGGAGCATCACATCTGACAAGTCCAATGAGAGATAAAATTGCGAGAATGAAATAGGAACTGAACTTGCACAAACTGGAAAAACTTACAGAATCCAGCTGTTTGCCGTCTGCTTCAAAGATATTGAAACTTGTAAAAAAGACAGGATAGGATGGTTATAATCTAGGACACAGACAGCAGTTGAAATAATGCATGAGGATAACTGCAAAAGAAATATCTTTATTCTAAGCCATCCATGAATCCATGAACCATGAATGCACGGATCACAGGCATATCCATGGACACCGAGGAAAATCTGTGAATTGGGCTGTCCTGGTCATAAAAACATTGTGATTGTGCTGCTGGAATACAAAGGGCATGTTTGGAGAGCTGGTGATGAAATAATACATCTCATTAATGAGGAAACCATTACATTACCTCAGAATGCTATACAGTTGTTAGGAATTGATGGTAGGGCAGGTGCGGTTATTAGAAATTAATAATTAATGATAATAATTATTCAAATTAAATCAATAAGATTAATATAAATTATGATCAAATCATTAAAATGGGGCACCACCCTGGAATCAGGGACTGATACCCAGACCAAAATAGACTCAAAAGAAGGGTTCACTTTAAATGTAAGTATTTGTAAAATACTGACAATTAAAAGAACAGTGAAGGAAATGAATCTGAGCACTGACCATCACAACCAGGAATTATCACAAAACATGCACAAAATTATCACAGGAAACTGCTATGTACAATATAATAGAATGTATTGATATAAGCACATTGATCAAATCAATAATACTTTTAATAAACAAAAATCCATCACTCGACTAAAGCAGCTAAACTATGAAACTAAAACAACAAACTCAAGCACAAATAACAAACAAGCATGTAGTGTGTGTGTGTGTGTGTATGTGTATGTGTGTGTGTGGCGGTCATGATCTTTTGGAAGGTGACGTCACAGAGTGTTGAAAGGACTACAAAAATGGCCGGACGTGACTTGGACGTCACACACGGACACAAATTCAGAAATTATGATTCTGGTTTAGGGAGAGAGAGACAAAGGGCCCAACGCCCTTAGCGGCAGCTAAGCTAACACTTCCGCTCCACAGAGTGGAGAGGCTCAAATCAGCTCGTGATAAGCCCAAAGGAAAGCAACAACGATGTTTTACAACGTAAAACTAACAACTCATAAAAAGGACTCCGCGGTCCACAAACTCACAAATCAGGTATCTCACAAGCACTACGATACACGCTAAGTATCTGCCAAGACACTAATTAAGCCTCACTTGTAGTCATGTGTCTTCTTTAATCCAGCTCGCTTCCTCGGCGTGGATGAAAGGCGGTTGCAGCGTCCTGCGTTGTTGTTAAAACAGCGTGGTCGACATGAGCATTGAGAAAACGGGCAAAGCGGACGTTTTCTGAGGGAAAAATCCTCCTGCAGGCGGTGAAAGGCTGGAGTGTTTTTGGTAAACACGGAGCAGTTTTGACTCATCCAGCGAGATGAAAGACTGCGGCTTTGGTGGTTAAAATCCAAATCAATAATACATTTAATAAACAAAAATCCATCGGTTCATCTGTCTGGTTGCTCCCTTTGAGTAAGGGATGCACAGACAAAAGCTGATCTTTCCAGCAACGCGTAACTCTGGGACTGGTGTTGAAACAGGCACACAGTTGCTCTTATTTTCTCAGTTCATCCAGTCATTGTGTATCACAGCACTATTGAGTTCCATTTATTTGTAAGACTCTCATTTTTCTGTAATGGAATGAGTGGAGCATATAGTACTTTATCACAACAAATGTTCATGTATGTATTCAAGTTTGATACGCCCATGTCTAATGGCCCCCCTAAAATAGGCCTAATGACGCCACTGGGAAAGTCTAAGGAGCTCAGCATTGATCTGAAAAAGTGCATTATTGACTTGAACGACTCAGGAAAGTCACTTGGAGCCACTTCAAAGCAGTTAGATCCCAAGATCAACTGTGCAAAAAACTGTTGTAAGTATAAAGTGCATGGCACAGTTGTGTTACCATCACGATCAGGAAGAAAAATGCAAACTATCGCCTGCTGCAGAGAGAAAACTGGTCAGGATGGTCAAGAGTCAACCAAAACCACCAAAAAGCAAGTCTGTTATGAATTAGAAGCTGCTGGAATACAAAAGGCCAGTATCCACAATCAAGCGTGTTTTGCATTGCCCATGGGTTGAAAGGCTGCTGTGCAAGAAAGAAGCCTTTGATCCAGACATGACACCTTAAAGCTTGACTGTAGTTTGCTACTGATCACATGGGCAAAGAAAAAACCTTCTGGAGGGAATAAATCTGTGGTCAGATGAAACAAAAATGTAGTTGTTTGGCCACAATGAGCAGCAATATGTTTGGAGGGGAGAAGGTGAGGCCTTTAACCCCAAGAACATCCCGGTGTTGGTAGTATAATGCTGTGGGGCTGTTTTGCTGCCAGTGGATCTGCTGCTCTGAAGAAAGTAAATTGAATAATGAAGAAGGAGGATTATCTCCAAATTCATCAGGAAAACCTAAAATCATCAGCCAGAAGATTGGGTCTTGGGTGCAGTTGGGTGTTCCAAAAGGAAACTGGTCCCAAACACACATCAGAAGTGGTAAAGTAATGGCTAAATCATGCTAGAACTGAGGTTTTGGAATTGCCTTCCCAAAGCCCTGACTTGAACCCCATCGAGAACATGCAGACAGCTGAAAGAACAAGTTCGTACCAGGAAGCCAACAAAAGACAACAAAGGACTACCAGAAGCTTGTGGATGGCAATCAAAAGCATCTAGTTGAGGTGAAAATGGCCAAGGAACATTTAACCAAATATTAGAATTACTGTATGTATATTTCTGACCCAGCTGATTTTGTCATATTCTCAGAAGATCTGTAATAAATTCATTATGGAACCACTTTATTGATAATGAAATAATGATAATAATAATAATAATAATAATACATAGGCTTTATATAGTGCTTTTCTGGGTACCCAAAGATGCTTTACAAAAAACACAAAGCAAAAAAGGAAATGATTTGTCAGGTGTTGTAAGTGATGTTGAAGAGATGGGTTTTGAGATGACTTTTGAAAGACGGCAGTGAATCAGAGTTACGGATGGCCAGGGGGATGGAGTTCCAGAGGGTAGGGGCGGCAATGGCAAAGGCTCTGTCCCCTATGGTGCGGTATTTGGTTGTGGTGATGGGGGTGAGGGTGTTGGCATTAGTGGAGCGTGTTCGGTGGGGGTGAATGGGGCGATGGAGGGGATCTGTCAGGTATGAAGGGGCAAGGTTGTTAAGGGCTTTGTAGGTGGTGAAGAGGATCTTGAAATGTATGCGTTGTCTTACGGGAAGCCAGTGAAGTTGACGGAGGATGGGCGTGATGTGTTCTCTGGAGGGGGTGTGGGTGAGCAGTCGGGCAGCGGAGTTCTGAACATATTGCAGTTTTTGTCTCGACATCTCTCGACAATTATTAATTCTTTGTTACTGTTAAAAACATATATAGATAATGGGATTTTTGGCACAAATTCATAAAAAGTCTCTACAGCTGTTAAAACTGACTGACAGCTGATCCAGCTGTGATCAATTGCAGCAGTCATCAGAAATGGACTTTGCTTCATGTGACACTGCAGAGGAAAGGACGTGTCATTTCTCTTGAATATATCTCATCTCCTCTCACCTCCCATGGTTTCGTTGCATCTCTCCACGAATCCTCGGTGGGAGGGACTAAGACTCATATGCAAATATGCAGTTGAGGGAAATGGATGCAATTAAGGGAAATGAGACACACCTTGAGTTTCAGTGTTGTTAAAGCCACATGTGAGTCATTGACCCAACCTGCATTCATGTTGGTTGTTAAGACTAGGTGGGTTCAGGTGTGAATGGGTTTTAAGCTGTCTGGGGAGGGAATTCAGGACAGCATTATGGGTGAGTGAAAAATATTGTACACTACTTATTACCCACCTATAATGCTGTCCCGAGTTCCCTTAAGGAGTGAGGGAGTAAGTGCTTGTCGGTTGGCCTGAGAGGTAGCATAAGATGTCATCGGGAGCATTGGAATTGGTGGCTTTCCCTGTTTTGCCAATGCTAGTTTAGGTACCAAGACAGATCCTGCTCTCTACCTGTTGCCCGAGCAGCGGATTTACCTCTATATTGAGTTCTCTGTCCTCATTAGATAATATAGGGAGGGATAACAGATAATTTATTTTCTCTTTTACTGAATGAGCAGGGGGAGGAGAACCATGGGTTACTGGCTAAACAATCTCTAACAGTGATTACTGTTGGAATATAGAGCCATTTAATACTTATTTTGATATAAAAATATCACCTACAGCAGCTTTAAAGTAAAGTAAACATGTATTTTCAATGTATAAAACACATAGCAAATATTGCAGCACATTTAATTGAATTATTTAGATGCCATTAAAGATGTACAGGCCTCAGTGTGAAGAGGTTGTGCTGTTTGAATTTCCTAATACTTACCACCAGAGGGCAGGCTTGTGCAAGTAGCTCCATTGCGGCAGGGCTTTTGCAGGCAGGCGTCGGGATAGAGGATGCAGCCCAGCTTCATCTCTGTCAGTCCCACCACCTCTGCATAGTGCGAGCGTTTGTTCTGCAGTGGGAGCTCATTGTTGTTTAGCATGACCGAGTCCAGGCAACCCTGGAAACCCTCAAGCACCAAAAGGTCCTTTTGGCTGTCCATGAGACTGCGAGAGTTGGGGTTTTGCACCTGTGGAGAAAGGGGTCAAACATTCATACATGAACTTACATAGACATGGCCAAAAATGTACTCAAACTGCCCATGACATAGCACTTAGAATTACCATGACCTGGATAACTGAGAACCTTCATCAACTGTACAAAAACAGAATCAAAAGAAGACACACACACACACACACACACACACACTAAACTTAAACATCAAGTTTGCAAAAATTATTTTGATTGTTAAAGGTGGGGTATGGGATTTGCGAAACGCCAGCAGATTTTGAAAATACACGACTCAAATGGTCCTACCCCCTCTCCTTCAACGCTGACTCTGACTCCACCCATTCCAATTCCATGGACGCGCAATCATGCACTAGCGCGAACACAGAAGCGCCAACACAGTAGTGCAAGACCTTCGCGCATGCATCCGCAGAATGACGTTAGCTCACAACTGCGAACTGTGCTGTGTGTAAGGGATAGCCTTCCCGGATAACAGGTTGGGCTTTCGGTCCCATATTATAAAGGGACATATTTCTAACTATTCAGTTTCAGACTAAAGGACCGTGGAAAATGTGCAGTCTGTAACTATTCAGTGTTACACAGCGGTGGACTAAGTTACATGTTAGCAGCTAATGCTACTTTGCACGTTAGGTCCCAATTCAAGTTGAAGCAGCCTGCATGAGTGTATCCGATGTTTATTTTGGTGCCAGTCCGGCTTTGGTCGTAATTTCGTTTCGATGCGCAACTTGCCGTTGATAAAACCTTCGTTTTCTTCTTAGTATGACTTTTAAGTGGACTTTGTGTGGATTAGCTAGTTATCTCACTCCAGTAGCTACCGCAGGATGACAACAAACAGAAGCAACTTGCTCTGGGTCACAAGCTTTGAGTACGTGCACGAAGGGGTCATGCGCGGGGAGTGGGGGAGGGAGAGGGGAGTGCAGTATGACCGTTTCATTGACGTACTTACTGTCCAATGCCTCTCGGTGGTTCTGGAAATCATTGGCTGGAGTTTTTTGAGCCCTGCCTGTTCCACAGATGATTGACTTGTTTAATTTTCATCTCAGTACTTCTGACTCAGTGGCTGTAAGTGGGTTATGATAAGGATTTCAAGTAATTTTGCAAAAATGGCCAAAAAAGAGAATTCCATACCCCACCTTTAAGATTTTACTGATGCAAAACCAATTAATACCACTTCAATCCTCTTCGTTTACATCAAAATGTGCTGTCCTGCAAATTCCAGTGGGGTCAAGAGGGGATTATATAGTATCTGAAAGGAGAACCACCTTCGGTCAGTCAGCTTTTTCAGTGAGAGCAGCATACACATGGAACAATTTGCCATCACTTATTAGAAGCTGTGAAACATAGTTAATTTTAAATTCAACATGAAATCTTGACTCAAAGACAGTATGTGATCATACTTTGTAACCTTCTAAATATCCTGAACTGTTTTGCTTTATGTTCTATGTTTTATGTGTTGTCTCCTTGCTTTTAAGTGTTTTATATGTGCTTGCTAGATTTACAGTATTGCTGTCCCATTTTAATGGATGTTTTATGTATTGTTGTCCTGTTTTAATGTATCTTATCTGTCTATTGTAACTTTTATTGCACCTGCCCATGGACTGCAGTTGAAAATTAGCACATTTACAGTGATGTTATTAATGTGCTGTTCCTAAAACTTGAAACTGTATAAATAAATAAATAAATAAATAAATAATCAAATTGTTTTTTTTTTTTTTGTATCAAATGATGAGCTCCATGACAGTGACCTCCAATGTATTTCTATAGAGTTTATTGGTATAGCTTATAGTTCTGATTAACTAATGAACTCCTTTTTGAGGTGTCTCAACCATAATAATGGTTAATAGTAATACTACTACTACAACCAGCAATTCTCTTCATTATAATATTATAATCTTCATACATCTTGAAAATCTATACAATGGGTGGCAGCTGTACTTCTCATTTAAACCAAATAACCTTATAAATCTTACCACCCTCAATGGCTGTCTAGCCTTTGTTACGAATTGGATGTCACAAAATTGACTCCATCTCAATCCTGATAAAACCAAGGTCCTTGTGATCGGCCTTGATTGTTTCAGTAAGGAGGTAATTTATTATTTATTTAATATAGGGCCTCTAGCCAACAATATCATTAACTGCTAAAAAAATCTCTGGATTCCATTTGACCTCACATTACAAAACTTCTTCAGTCCTGCTTCTTCAACAAAAGCGCCAATCAAAACTATACTAACAGCCAAACACATGGAACATCTACACACCTTAACCTTTTCTCGTTTAGACTACTTTAAAGTTGTAGTCTGTAACATTTTTTTGTTATATTTGCTAAAATTGTCATTATGATCTGACAGTAATATAAAATACAGATCAACTGTGAAAAAATCCACTGTCTGTGGGTCCACCCAGTGGTTGTAATTTGATTTACAAGAATCCACTGCTCCCGGATCAACACAACCAATCAGAGCCAAGGGGAGTGTCTGAGAAGTGTCAATCACGCTCGTGCATACATTGCTGGTAGCCCCCCTCCCTCGTGCAGTGCATACTCTCACCTGGTCAGATAGGTTCAAGCTCAAACTCAAACTGTAAACAATGGCGGAGAAGCAACTGAGCAGAAAAATGCCCCACCATTGCCCGTGTGAAAGAGAAGAAATAAGAAGACTGACAAAGAAAAGCAGTGTAAAAAGAAAGAATTGGACCGTGCCAGAAAGAAAACTAGGATAAATATCGGAGCGTCATTTGGAGCTACGGGATTTGTGAAGACTCAAGAATGATGCAGAGTTGGCCACTTTTCTGCTGGACAAGCAAGGACCCCTGCTTGATATATGTTTCATTCTGTTTTTTAACCACAAGGCTAAGATGGCGGCGGTTACAGTAATACTCGCAATAACGCATATTGCCTTACGATGTTGCAGTTGAGCTACATAGCTTGTTAGTAAATCTAGCTTGTTAGCTTGCATGCTAACTCTGGTGTTTAGCTTAGTCTTTATAGCTACTGGTTAGCAAAAGTGGTTAGCACTTCACTTTCTATTAATGTGCTTTGATATAGCACTTTGAGAACGACCAACTTCTTTTGCAATTACCTTTTGAGGCTTTCCTTCATTGTGGAGGGTGTCAATGATGGTTTTCTGCACAACTGTGAGGTCAGCAGTCTTCCCCATGATTGTGAATTCTACTGAACCAGACTGAGAGACCATTGAAAGGCTCAGGTTTTGGATTAATTAGCTGATAAGAGTGTGACACTTTAAGCCCACAATATGGAACCTTTTCACAATATTCTAATTTTCTGAGATTTTGAATTTGGGGTTTTCATAAGCTGTAAACCATAATCATCAAGATTATAACAAATAAAGGCTTGAAATATCTCACTTTGCATGTAATGAGTCTATATAATATATTAGTTTCACCTTTTAAGTTGAATTACTGAAATAAATGAATTTTTGCACGATATTCTTGTTTTTCGAATTTCACCTGTAATGTTTGTCAGTCCCATTAAACCCTAATAACTAATTTTTGCCTCCCGTCTTTGGCTTCCAGTGGAACACAGAATCAATTTCAAAGTTTTATTAATTACATACAATGCCCTGCATGGCCTGGTACATGCATTCATGACAGAATGACTGAGACTTTGTTCTAGCAGTCCTCCTGTCCGATCACCTTCTCTGGGCCTTTTTGTTTTTGCCTGTTCACATTTCAAATGCAGAGGTGACCACACATTTCTGTAGGTTAGCATTTTTTATAAATTGTGTCTGTGCATCATTCTTGTGTTTTTGTATGAATGTATGTTGGAATGCATGTACAGCATATGTCTGTTTTATACTTTGGGATATGACTTGTGCACCTTATCCTAAATGTGAAGTGTGTTGTAACTGTGTGTTTTAAAAAGTGCTTATGGTCTCATTTTCTTATGTAGGTCATATAGAGGCATCAATATTATATCAAGATTTTTTCAAAACCAGTTAAAAACAACTTTTAGTACGTTTAAATATACTGATGTTGATACAAAAGCTGAGGAGCACTAAAGTGGCTACCATTGTGGTGCCACCTGAAACCCAACTATGGCCACTTTAACTACTCATGAACTGACCAGTGCTCCAAAGTAGATGGTTCTGTCAAGGCCAAGAGGTTGTATGAATGGCGGTCCACGGCGTCGCTCAATGTAGCTGTCATCTAGCGCCAAGCTGCTGAAGTTGCGGTCTAACTCCAGTGCCAATGTGTGCCAGCTGCCGTCATTGATACGACGGCCAGAGATGCCCAACATGTCAGGAGTGTCATCATCACCGTCTAGGCCACAGGCCAGCTGGAACCACAGCTTCCCCTCATCCAACTGCTCACACACATAATTACAAACATACATTTAGTACACAATATCAAATCGCTTGTTAGGATCATTTTCATGGAAATGTATTCTGTGTTTTCTTTGACTTTAATTAGCAACTATGGTTGTTTATATCAAGTACATAATCAAGATGCTTTTGCAGCTTTGCAAAGATCTTCAATTATCTTGTCCCATGTTTCATCATAAGACTGGATGTACAAAAAAAAAATAATAATAATAAACAAAAAAATTAAAATAATGATCATCTCAAATGTTTTGAACATTAAGAAAAACTGTTTTCTAATAAAAAATATTTTCTAGTAATATTTTCATACATTTTAATGTTTCAAATTACACTGTTATTATACTTATGGGTTTCCCAACTTAGTCAAACTTCAGTCTGCCCACAGAGAGGAGAGTAACAGCTTTTATGCACTTTGTGATCGAGCAGTAATTACCCCTGAAAAATGTTTGAGCCAAGACCAGCACTGGTGCGTGCATGTGTACCTTTAGCATGATGCAGGGTTCAGTGTGTGTGTACATGATGATTCCTCGGTTCTGAAGTGTTCTGATCCTAAGGTTGAGTTTTAGCTCTGTCTGCAGCCGGTCAGACAGTCTGTACTTGATGTAACTGTTACCTGAGAAACTCAGAGATGAATGGCCTGCACCCCCACCCAACACACACACACACACACACACACACACACACGGGATAAAATGATTTTCAAATTATTAGTACGTACTAGTACAAGTACTCAAAAATAACATTGTAAATACATCAAAAATGCATGTTTTTATTGAGATGTTGTCATTGCATGTTTTAACACATCTTAACACAGACTTGTGATTTTTTTCTACCTGACGGACACAAACCTGCACATTCTCCAAGTTTCCCTGGTGGACACTGGCATGCGTAGGTCCCTCTGGTGGCCTCAATGGAAACACACTGCATGTCTGCTGGGCACGGATTGCCCTCACACTGTTCCGATAGGACAGTACAGCTGGCATCTGTACACACACACACATAGAAATAAGTATATCACTATCAGAGCTGTAGCCTGGGTTTAGAAATTTGTGTGATCCAGATTTTTATTTTTTTTATGGAGCTGTTATCTGTTAACACATTTACATTTAGGGCATTTAGCAGACACTTTTGTCCAAAGTGATTTACAATAAGTACATTTGTCACAAGAAAGAAACCACAACATATCACCATTGATGAAGTAAGAATTTTTTTTTTAAATGCTATGCGCGTTGAGGTCTGAACAAGTGAGTCTTTTGCGGAAGATGGCGAGTGACTCTACTGTCCTGACATTGGTCGGGAGTGTGTTCCACCACTGAGGCACCAGAACAGACAAGATTCCTGACTTCGCTGAGCGACCTTTGCTTGCTCTCAGCGATGGCAGTTAATACCTGATTCTGTTGTCTTATTCTTAAGTGAAAAAAAGCACCACAGTGATGTCTTTCCTCATCTCCTCAATTTAGTTTCTCCTGCACAGTTAGCTGCTTTATTGAGAGCTGTTAGTTTAATATACAGAGACAGTGGAGGAAGAGGTGGGTAAAGTAGCCAAAAACTGTACTCAAGTGCCATTTCTTTAGAAAAACAAGTAGGCCTACTCAAGTAGAAATAAATGTAGTGATCAAAATAGCTACTTAAAGTTGAGTACAAAAGTACTTAAAATGACTTGAGTTATGAGTAACTTCACTAATAAAAAAGAAAAAACACCAAGTACACTGCTGTGTTTTATTTAATGTGGATCTGACTGATCAGATTATTTGAACCACAGATGGGTTTCTTTGGGTAAAGGTAAAGAGGTGAACAGACATCTGTATTTATTTATGAGGAAAAGACAAATCATCATCTCCTGGTTAGATTAAATGCCACATAGACACCAGGATAATATTCCCAGTTTGTATCACTCAAGTGTGAACAAAATATTACATTAATATTAAAGTTTATGAAGTTAAAATTATACTGTTTGCTTGTTGTCTCCTATATTGTATTATGATCCAGAAAATAAATTTCGTGTATGTGCATAATAGACCATGTCTGTTATGCCAAAAAGTAAATATAGAGTGTGTCAAGATGTTACAGTGTTCTTAAACTTCGCTCCAGGAACAAAGCAAAAGTAATAATGAAGGACTCCGCACACCCCCGCAACCAGGCTGCTGAGGTCGGGAAGATGCCTCACTGTACTTTACAATCCAAAAACAAACCCAGCTGATAACAGAACTGTTTCTTACACCTTCTTCTCATCTATCAATTTTTTGCCAACACCAACTGTTTGTACCCTCATATTACTGAACTTTGCACCTTCACACTCTTAACTCTTCATTGTCACTTTAACCATTAGTATCAATATTTGTTTATAATTGTGTTTATGTATATAGTATTTGTAGTGTACATGTTATGTATAAAGTATAAGCGCATACAGTCGACGTATACATAATATGTTTCATATTTATCTTTGATCTCCTTTTCATCCCTTTATCACCTATATCTATTTTCTTAATATTACCAGCTACAAGCGAATCTTGAAGGGTCATTAGTGCCTTTCACTGCACATTGTATTATGCGCTCTGTGTATGTGACAAATAAAGAACCTTGAACATTCCTGTGACATTATTAAATCTGTCAAATTAATTTTCTTCAGAAGGCGGTGCCAAATGTTTTCCATGATACATAAACATGGAAGGTCACGATGCATTCTGTGCGAGAACAGCATGAGACCACAGCTTGGTCCCTCTCTTTACTCAAAAGGCCAGCATGTTTAAGTGGAAAGTCCAGCTCCATTGTGGGGTTACTAGCAAACACCATGATGAAGCTAGCCAAGCTATATTAGATCTCAATCATCTTTTCTTTAAACTTTAGGAGTCATGACGTCACGTGCAGGCTAGACAGAAGTGAAATGAAGCATATTCGTGTGGTTTATTTTCAATATTCTAAGATAAATGAGCATCCACTCGCATCCTCTGTTTTAATGTCTAATTTCTTAGTTTTTTTCAGATTTTTAGTTTTTAAAAGTTAAACATCATTTACTTAGTGTGCACAATTCCCATGAAAACACATACTTGCATCATCATAACTTTGCTTCCTCCATATAGAAAAACTCAGGACATAACCTGCCCTGTGACATTTAGCCTACAAAGACCTAAAGGCCTTTAACAGCCACTAAAAACAAAAAGATTATTTTTTTAAATACCATTTTTATTTAGATATATGATCTTTTTTTGGGATGTGAATTCTGATTTCATTCAAAAACATCCACTAACATGCTATTTAGTACACTTAAATGGTATAGACTTTATTGTATGTCCTAGACCTTAGTATAGAACCATTTACAGGGAAATGTAAAGTAGGCTAACACTGGACAATGTCTTGACATAAATATCCTATCCTGACAAAAACAACAACGTTACAGACAATGAAAAAAATTTGTAAATAAATTCATTGTTGGCAGTGGTTACCATGGTTACGTTTCTAGAACCGGCTAGGAGGCTCTCAGGAAGTGAAATAATACAGATTGTTTCATACACTACTGTTTACATATAATAGTATATGTATTGTGTATATAGTATATTGTATGCAATTTTGGACGCAACGTTTGTGACTGAAAAATGGGTCAGACTGCAGTCTGGCAAACAAGGCCTGGGTACATTTAGAAGAGTAAGTCACTCACCAGTGCAAGTGCAGCGTGAGGTCCGGTGGAAGCGTGGTGAGACAAAGCTGACACGTGGGGTGCTGTATGTAGCCAGGTTGTGTGAGTCCAAGATGATGCTCTGTTCACACTGTGCACCGCGGCACTCCAGTCCCGAGCAGTTCTTATCCAGGATAGCTGACACTCTGAGGACTTCCTCGAGCTGCCTCCGTGATGCACTGAGTTTCTGGGTGAGGTATGCCGCCTTGTAGTACCCATCCCCTGCCGTTTCCACGGCAATAAGCATGTCTAGCTGCTGGGTCCCACCAACTGGTTGCAGACTGAGCAGGTGCACCGTGTCCTGCTGTTGCGAAGCAGCGGCCTGTTGCAGCACCTTCAACACGCTCTTCAAGTGCAATGCCACAAAGTCTTGTGGAGCCACACTCTCAAAGCGTACCGTCACCGCCTCATGCAACATCTCTGTTGTTGCCTGCTCCACATGCACGCTTACAGGTACAGGCACAGCAAAGCGGCCATCACTAACGCTGGCATTGATGGAGTACCTGCCTGCATCCAGCCCTCCCAGGGCGATGATCTTGCCATCGCGAGGACTGATCTTAAAGAGACTGCGCTGGGCTGGGGGAGCATGGCCAAAGGTCAGTGCATCATAAGGGTCAGCGTCAGTGGCGTGCAGCTGGCCAATCACACCACCAGGAAACTCATCCTCCATAGTGACGATATGAACTTGTAGTGGCAAAGCCACTGGCCGATGGAGGCTCTCCTCAATCACCCTAATTGTAAGGATGGAAGAGGAAGACAGACGAGGCTTCCCTGAGTCTGTCACCTGGGAGGAGGAGGGAGAACAGGGATAGAAAAAGAGATCATGATAAAAGACAAGAGAAGATACACAAGTGTAGAGGGCAGGGGAAAGACTTGATACCATCCTTAATTGGTGATATCCCTTAATGATCTTTATTTGATCAGGAAGTCCATCTGTAGAGGTGGTACGTAAAGAGTTACATAGAGTACCAAAAACCTCATGAGAGCGAGGCAGACACAGTTTTTAGAGTCAGGTGCAGCAGCGGCTCCTCATTTACTGCAATCTAATTCAGATTGTTGAGTTCTCATTAGCTTAGGCTGTACTTACCTAAGGACTGTGGATTAAGTTTAAATCTCTTTGTGTGTAGTTGATTTTAAGGCATTGCTTCAGAACCAATTCTGCTCAATTCTGAAAGTATTACTACAAAAAAAGCACACTACAAAAGTATGTGTGTAGACCTACTGTGAGAGCTTCCATTTGTGCATAATGAGCAAGGTATGATTGCCTATGCTAATGGATGTTATTGTGAACTTCTTCCGCATATTATTCTAAAAGGATTGACATCATCAACATCATTTTTTTTAAATCATGTAATGCTAGAGACTATTGACTGCACCCTTGCTATAGCTGCAATGTTAAAGACAAGTTTGACTCTACCTGTATCTGAATGACATATTCAGTTGCCAGGTCCCTCCTGAGCACTTGATTGGCCACCAGTGTTCCATCTTTCTCCAGTACAAACTCTCCACCTTCATTTCCTGACAGGATGCGGAGGTCAAAGGGTGGGCCATTATGGGAGGAGTCCTGATCTGTGATGGACAACTGCAGGATACTGGTGCCAATTGGCTTGTTTTCCTAGAGGTGGAGATGAACCAATAGAAGGACCCACCAGTCAGTTGAAACATTTTGTGGGGTGCTTTATGTTTCAGCAAGATGATGCATTCAAAGTACTGAATAGTAATTTACATTTTTAGTACCCTGAAAATACATTTGGACAGCAAGATATGTTAGTGTATAGCAATATGATTCGGTAATTGGTAATGATAACTGACCCTTTAAATAAACTTTTGAATAGTCTTTCACAAAGAATGAACTGTGGAATTTATCCTTCATCTCTTTTCTTGGATTGGTTTTAGCAAAGGCTCTCTCAAATTCCAGTATGAACATGAGGAATGATTATATTTAGCAAAAATCAATGTGCCACTGGGGACCTTTGTGTAAAACGTCAGTTCACCCCAAAATGAAAATTCAGTCATTATCTACTCAGCCTCATGCGTATGGGAGACGGGTAAAGTTTTGTAGTCCACAGAACATTTCTTGAGCTTCACAGCAAAAAAAGCGTTGAAGAATTCTGCTAAACAACTGAGCTGGAGACATGTTTTAAAGCATGAAAAAGCAACAGAAAAAACATAAAAAAGGAAAGACTTCGGAAGCCCCAAAAAACTCAAGATGACTTTAAAATACATTATTTACACCCATTTTTAAGCAGACATCTTCACTGTCAAAGCTCAACTAAAAGCACTGGCATCTGAAGAGGTGCATGAGCTCAGCTGCACAATAATGTCTTTTCAAATCTGTTTGGGAGATGCCAAGAGAGACACTTCAGTTACTCCTCCTTGAACCGTCACCTTATCGTGGTGGAGGGGTTTGAGTACCTGAATGATCCTAGGAGCTATGTTGTCCGGGGCTTAATGCCCCTGGTAGGGTCTCCCAAGGCAAAAAGGTCCTAGGTGACGGGTCAGACTAAGAACGGTTCCAAAGCCCATGATGAATGTTGTTACAACGAGGCAGCGTACGTCGCCCGGATTGGCGTTACCGGGGCCCCACCCTGGAGCCAGGCCTGGGGTTGGGGCTCGCAGGCGAGCGCCTGGTGGCCGGGTCTGTGCTCACGGGACCCGGCCGGGTACAGCCCGAAGGAGCGACGTGGGCCCGCCCTCCAGTGGACCCACCACCCGCAGGAGGGTTCAGAAGGGGCTGGTGCTTTGTGGATTGGGTGGCAGTCGTGGGCGGGGGCCCCGGCGACCCAATCCCCGGACGGTGACTCTGGCCATGGGGACATGGAATGTCACCTCACTGGGGGAAAGAGCCTGAACTGGTGCGGGAGGTTGAGCGGTACCGGCTAGAGATAGTCGGGCTCACCTCCACGCACAGTCTGGGCTCTGGAACCCAACTCCTTGAGAGAGGCTGGACTCTCTTCTACTCTGGAGTTGCCCGCGGTGAGAGGCGGCGAGCTGGTGTGGGCTTGCTTATAGCTCCCCATCTCAGCCGCCATGTGTTGGAGTTTTCCCCGGTGAGCGAGAGGGTCGCTTCCCTGCGCCTTCGGGTCGGGGATAGGTCTCTCACTGTCATTTCGGCTTACGGGCCGAACGGCAGTGTAGAGTACCCGGCCTTCTTGGAGTCTCTGGGAGGGGCACTGGAAAGTGCTCCAACTGGAGACTCCGTCGTTCTTCTGGGGGACTTCAACGCTCACGTGGGCAGCGACAGTGTTACCTGGAGGGGTGTGATTGGGAGGAACGGCCTCCCCAATCTGAACCCGAGTGGAGTTCTGTTATTGGACTTCTGTGCTAGCCACAGTTTGTCCATAACGAACACCATGTTCGAGCATAAGGGTGTCCATAAGTGCACGTGGCACCAGGACACCCTAGGCCGGAGGTCAATGATCGACTTTGTAGTCGTGTCATCTGACCTCCGGCCGTATGTCTTGGACACTCGGGTGAAGAGAGGGGCTGAGCTGTCAACTGATCACCACCTGGTGGTGAGTTGGATTCGCTGGCAGGGGAGGAAGCTGGACAGACTTGGCAGACCCAAACGCGTAGTGAGGGTCTGCTGGGAACGTCTGGCGGAACCCTCTGTCAGGGGGGTCTTCAACTCCCACCTCCGGGAGAGCTTTGACCAGATCCCGAGGGAGGCTGGGGACATAGAGTCCGAGTGGACCATGTTCTCCGCTTCCATTGTTGACGCAGCTGTACGAAGCTGCGGCCGAAAGGTCTCCGGTGCCTGTCGAGGTGGCAATCCCCGAACCCGGTGGTGGACACTGGAAGTAAGGGATGCTGTCAAGCTGAAGAAGGAGTCCTACCGAGCCTGGTTGGCTCGGGGACTCCTGAGGCAGCTGACGGGTACCGGCAGGCCAAACGTGCGGCGGCGCGGGCAGTTGCGGAAGCAAAAACTCGGGCCTGGGAAAAGTTCGGGGAGGCCATGGAGGAGGACTACCGGTCGGCCTCGAGGAAATTCTGGCAAACCATCCGGCGCCTCAGGAGGGGGAAGCAGTGCTCCGCCAACACTGTTTACAGTGGGGGTGGGGAGCTGTTGACCTCAACTGGGGACATTGTCGGGCGGTGGAAGGAATACTTCGAGGATCTCCTCAATCCCACTGACACGCCTTCCGTAGAGGAAGCAGAGGCTGAGGGCTCAGAGGCTGATTCATGCATCACTCAAGCCGAAGTCACTGAGGTAGTCAGGAAGCTCCTCAGTGGCAAGGCACCGGGGTGGATGAGATCCGCCCTGAGTACCTCAAGTCTTTGGATGCTGTGGGGCTGTCTTGGCTGACACGTCTCTGCAGCATCGCGTGGCAGTCGGGGACAGTACCTCTGGACTGGCAGACCGGGGTGGTGGTCCCTCTATTTAAAAAGGGGGACCGGAGGGTGTGTTCTAACTATCGGGGGATCACACTCCTCAGCCTCCCTGGTAAAGTCTATTCCAGGGTACTGGAGAGGAGAATTCGGCCGATAGTCGAACCTCGGATTCAGGAGGAACAATGCGGTTTTCGTCCTGGTCGTGGAACACTGGACCAGCTCTATACCCTCCGCAGGGTGCTCGAGGGTTCATGGGAGTTTGCCCAACCAGTCCACATGTGTTTTGTGGACTTGGAGAAGGCATTCGACCGTGTCCCTCGTGGCATTCTGTGGGAGGTGCTTCGGGAGTATGGGGTCCGGGGCCCTTTGCTAGGGGCTGTACGGTCCCTGTATGACCGGAGCAGGAGCTTGGTTCGCATTGCCGGCAGTAAGTCAGACCTGTTCCCGGTGCATGTTGGACTCCGGCAGGGCTGCCCTTTGTCACCGGTTCTGTTCATTACTTTTATGGACAGAATTTCTAGGCGCAGCCGGGGGCCGGAGGGGATCTGGTTCGGGAGCCACAGGATTTCATCTCTGCTTTTTGCGGATGATGTTGTCTTGTTGGCCTCTTCGAGCCAGGACCTCCAACATGTCCTGGGGCGGTTTGCGGCCGAGTGTGAAGCAACTGGTATGAGAATCAGCACCTCCAAGTCCGAGGCCATGGTTCTCGACCGGAAAAAGGTGGCTTGCTCCCTCTGGGTTGGGGGAGAGTTCCTGCCTCAAGTGGAGGAGTTTAAGTATCTTGGGGTCTTGTTCACGAGTGAGGGAAAGATGGAGCGTGAGATTGACAGGCGGATCGGTGCGGCGGCTGCAGTAATGCGGTCGTTGTATCGGTCCGTCGTGGTGAAGAGAGAGCTGAGCCGAAAGGCGAAGCTCTCGATTTACCGGTCAATCTACGCTCCTACCCTCACCTATGGTCATGAACTTTGGGTCATGACCGAAAGAATAAGATCCCGGATACAAGCGGCCGAAATGAGTTTCCTCCGCAGGGTGGCGGGGCGCTCCCTTAGAGATAGGGTGAGGAGCTCTGCCACCCGGGAGGAGCTCGGAGTAGAGCCGCTGCTCCTCCACATCGAGAGGAGCCAGCTGAGGTGGCTCGGGCATCTTTTCCGGATGCCCCCAGGACGCCTTCCTCGGGAGGTGTTCCTGGCATGCCCCACCGGGAGGAGGCCCCGGGGAAGACCCAGGACACGCTGGAGTGACTATGTCGCCCAGCTGGCCTGGGAACGCCTCGGGGTCCTCCCGGAAGAGCTGGGGGAAGTGTCCGGGGAGAGGGAAGTCTGGGCATCCCTGCTCAGGCTGCTACCCCCGCGACCCGGCCCCGGATAAGCGGGAGAAAATGGATGGATGGA
>JBBNBP010000739.1:0-48720 GCA_039737535.1 Lagodon rhomboides
TTAAATGTGTAATAGCGTCTGAACCTCTCGTCCTCTCCACACGCTTTAAAAAAGTCATGAAGCTATAGATTCTCAGTTTTTCAGTAGCGTCACACACGTCTTATTTGGGTGTTCAGGGCCTCCGTAGTGAACGTTACGCCATCGCACTCTGCAGCTTCGATTCACCGAGCAAACCCACGAAGTCAAAGAAAATAATGTCGGTCAGACGTGGACAAAAAACTAAACTTCCTGAGGTTCTGTCTCAGCTCACAAGAAGAAGTAACACCACATTTGTTTAGATTCTGGTGAATTTATCTTTTCTGAGACAAAGCAAATATAAAA
The DNA here is from genome assembly GCA_039737535.1 of Lagodon rhomboides. Taxonomy (NCBI): domain Eukaryota; kingdom Metazoa; phylum Chordata; class Actinopteri; order Spariformes; family Sparidae; genus Lagodon; species Lagodon rhomboides. The sequence continues at coordinate 322 of JBBNBP010000739.1, forward strand.
TCGGTCAGAAGACAAACCGAGAGATTCGAGATTCGAGAGTCGAGAGTCACTCCAGATCTCTGAGAGTTAATTTCTATGGTCGTCTTTCCTAAAACCGTCCCATTATATTAAATTCTCTTGCTTGTAAAAAGGTGCCATGAGGAGACTTTTGAACTATGAGAATAAGAGTTTAATTATGTTTTCTCCTTCAGTCCCTTTACGACTAAAAAAACAAACACAACAGACACATTTGTGGTTACGGCATCGCACTCTGCAGCTTCGATTCACCGAGCAAACCCACGTAGTCAAAGAAAATAATGTCGGTCAGATGTAGACAAAAAGCTAAACTTCCTGAGGTTCTGTCTCAGCTCACAAGAAGAAGAAACACCACATTTGTTTAGATTCTGGTGAATTTATCTGTTCTCAGACAAAGCAGATATAAAATTGGGATCTGACCAACTGCGACGGTCAGAAAACAAACCGAGAGAGTCGAGAGTCGCTCCAGATCTCTGAGAGTTAATTTCTATGGTCGTCTTTCCTAAAACCGTCCCATTATATAAAATTCTCTTGCTTGTAAAAAGGTGCCATGAGGAGACTTCTGAACTATGAGAATAAGAGTTTAATTATGTTTCCTCCTTCGGTCCCTTTACGACTAAAAAAACAAACACAACAGACACATTTGTGGTTAATTGAAAGCCCAAATCTCTGTCAGCTGACGGCTTTGATGTCTTTATCATCTGCTGCATCGCTCACAGACGAAGTGTTTACTGGCTGCAGTGTGCACGCAGTGTGTCGGAGCACAGATTCATTAGTGCCTGTGTTATATATTAATATATATATATATTTATATCTGACTGTACGAGCTGCAGGTTCCTACAGTCGTCTCTTGCAGACCCAACTGGAATCCTAACAGCCTCTCGCATCTCCGTTTGACATTAATTGATAATCAAACAAGCCTTCACATTAGACATTTATGAGATCAGCTGAATTATCTATTTAATGTAACCCAATTATATGCAACCCTTGTGCACCAATCAACAGTAATTCCCGACTCATAAATGACAGCTACGGCGACAGATTTAATCAATAATAAACATTGATGAAAACTTGCGACCCGCTTAGAAAGAGGGTAATTAACAGGCAGGAGAAGGAGAAGAAGGAAGAAAAAAAAAAGTGCTGTGCTGAATTTTTCTTGTTTCTGCAGGAAAATGGCTCTCTGATCCTCCCGGTTTATTACCGTTCACCAGAGTCTGAGCTCGCATCGCGGCGCCGGGCGAGCGTAAAGTGTAAAACAAACATTCAATTTCCCTTTTGACAATTAGGGATAGACATTTATCATTAATTCCTAACAGAGGCTTCAGCTGCTCCGCTTCTTAATTAAAGCCTTATGATTTTTTTTTTTAAGTTGTTGCCATAAAACTGAATTTCATGAATTATTCAGTCGGACCCTTTTGCTTATTTTATTCTCCGTGCAAAAACGAAACACCGGGCCGGATTCAGCCGAGAGAGATGAATCTGTGGAGGAGACGGCGCCTCACATGGGACGTTTCCACCTGAACGCCGGAGTAAGATGCTAAGATTAGGAGGGCAGAGGACTGTCACATCCTGTAGCCGAACCTCAGCTAACACATGTCAACAGAGCGGGCATCAAACGCAGCCCATTAGCGACGTCGGGGAATTCTGCCCCCCCCGAAGCCTGTTTGGGTTCAACAAACCTGCACGAAACCCTTCTGACAAAACGGAGGTAAGTGTGCACACAGGGGCCGGCTGCTCTTACCAGTCTTGTGAAGAGGGGCACTCCCAAATGCCAGAGGTGATCGTTCAGCAGGCCGCTGTACACCACGTTCCCGAAGACGGCAATGCTTCCTGACTTACACAACGTGTTTCCTACGGGGAGACAGAGAAACACAAGGCGGCGCGTCACGTAAACGGACAGGAAGCCGCCGCGGGGCGACAACAAGACTCCGAGCGGAGCTGAGCTGAGCTGAGGTGAGGTGGTGAGGGGAGGGGGAGAAAAAGGGCAAATTCAATCAAAGGAAATAATTGCAGAGAAATAACAGAGAATGCATCATCGATTGTTATAAATATTGATCTCAGAGGTTTATTGACCTTTCGTGTAATGACAAATACAGATAGGTTGCTCGTCTGCGATCAATAAACCCGGTGATACGAGAGGATGAGAAACTGAAAATCTGAATAAAAGAATGTGTGAAAATGCTTCATGGTCACATTAAAAAGGATCATATTACTTTCTTTTTATTGTTTTGGGGCTTTATGGGTCTTCAGTATTAGTCGGGGCAGCAGAGAGCCTCGGGTCAGAACCCGACACGCCGCTGACGACTCAGCCTTTTTTTACAAGACGCTCGCTCTGGCAGGTGAGCTGCAGGCGCCCGACGGCATAAAACAGCAGAATTACACACCAGAAATAAAAATACTCTGACTACAGTTACAGTTACTTTCATCCCAAGAGAGTGGGACGACTTCAAGAAGCACAGACATGGTGATGTTTTATTTTTCTGTATGATTTCATTGTTCTCTCGCTCTGCTGTTACAACCGGACCTCTCCCCGAAACAGAACCGCCCTCCTAATCCAGAATCCAGACTGCTAATTGAGATTTACAGCAGCCAACGTTTAGCACGAGCGAGTCGTATCGTAACCAACCTACAAAACTGATCGTGGGACGTTTATTTCTCGCGATCTGAAACAGTCGCTGCTGCTCGTCACAGTCGTGTCATTTTAATCTCGAGTCCTGATTTGGTCATTTAGGAAAAAACAGCTGTTCCACTAACTTCTGTCAGGAGAAAAGTCAAACTGTTCCTGGGATTTATTACTTATAAGTTTACTGCAATTTGAATTATTTGTGCTTTTAGCAAAGTTAGATAATGTTGAACGACTTCAGGAAGCACAAACATGGTGATGTTTTATTTTTCTAGATGATTTTGTTGCTCTCTCGCTCTGCTGTTACAACCGGATCTCTCCCCAAACCAGAACCGCCCTCCTAATCCAGAATCCAGACTGCTAATTGAGATTTACAGCAGCCAACGTTTAGCACGACCAACCTACGTAACCAACCTACAGGACTGATCGTGGGATGTTTATTTCTTGCTCTCTCTTCTCGTCACAGTCGTGTCATTTTAATCTCGAGTCCTGATTTGGTCATTTAGGAAAAAACAGCTGTTCCTCTAACTTCTGTCAGGAGAAAAGTCAAACTGTTCCTGGGATTTATAAGTTCATTGCAATTTGAATTATTTGTGCTTTTAGCAAAGTTAGATGATGTTTAATTTGTTGGCTAAAATACTCTGACTACAGTTACAGTTACTTTCATCCCAGGAGAGTGGAACGACTTCAGGAAGCACAAACATGGTGATGTTTTATTTTTCTAGATGATTTTGTTGTTCTCTCGCTCTGCTGTTACAACCGGATCTCTCTCCAAACCAGAACCGCCCTCCGAATCCAGAATCAACACTGCTTGTTGAGATTTACAGCAGCCAACGTTTAGCACGACCAACCTATGTAACCAACCTACAGGACTGATCGTGGGACATTTATTTCTTGCTCTCTCTTCTCGTCACGGTTGTGTCATTTTAATCTCGAGTCCTGATTTGGTCATTTAGGAAAAACAGCTGTTCCACTAACTTCTGTCAGGAGAAAAGTCAAACTATTCCTGGGATTTATTACCTATAAGTTTACTGCAATTTGAATTATTTGTGCTTTTAGCAAAGTTAGATGATGTTTAATTTGTTGGCTAAAATACTCTGAATACAGTTACTTTCATCCCAAGAGAGTGGGACGACTTCAGGAAGCACAAACATGGTGATGTTTTATTTTTCTGTATGATTTCATTGTTCTCTCGCTCTGCTGTTACAACCGGATCTCTCCCCAAACCAGAACCGCCCTCCTGATCAGAATCTAGGCTGCTTATTGAGATTTACAGCAGCCAACGTTTAGCACGAGCGAGCGACGCAGCCGTATCGTAACCAACCTACAAAACAGATCGTGGGACATTTACTTCTTGCTCTTTCTTCTCGTCATTTTAATCTCGAGTCCTGATTTGGTCATTTAGGAAAAACAGCTGTTCCACAAACTTCTGTCAGGAGAAAAGTCAAACTGTTCCTGGAATTTATTACTTATAAGTTTACTGCAATTTGAATTATTTGTGGTTTTAGCAAAGTTAGATGATGTTTAATTTGTTGGCTAAAATACTCTGACTACAGTTACAGTTACTTTCATCCCAGGAGAGTGGAACGACTTCAGGAAGCACAAACATGGTGATGTTTTATTTTTCTGTATGATTTCGTTGTTCTCTCGCTCTGCGGTTACAACTGGATCTCTCCCCAAACCAGGACCGCCCTCCTAATTCAGAATCAACACTGCTTTTTGAGATTTATAGCAGCCAACGTTTAGCACAAGCGAGCGATGCAGCTGTATCGTAATTAGACTTGTAGTTCTCGAGACCAGTTTTCCATGGTCTCGGTCTTGTCATGGTCTCGACAGTCTTTGGTCTCGGTCTTGTCTCGGTCTCGACAGTCTTTGGTCTCGGTCTTGTCTCGGTCTCGACAGTCTTTGGTCTCGGTCTTGTCTCGGTCTCGACAGTCTTTGGTCTCGGTCTTGTCTCGGTCTCGACAGTCTTTGGTCTCGGTCTTGTCTCGGTCTCGACAGTCTTTGGTCTCGGTCTTGTCTCGGTTCTCGACAGTCTTTGGTCTCGGTCTTGTCTCGGTCTCGACAGTCTTTGGTCTCGGTCTTGTCTCGGTCTCGACAGTCTTTGGTCTCGGTCTTGTCACGGTCTCGACAGTCTTTGGTCTCGGTCTTGTCTCGGTCTCGACAGTCTTTGGTCTCGGTCTTGTCTCGGTCTCGACAGTCTTTGGTCTCGGTCTCGACAGTCTTTGGTCTCGGTCTTGTCTCGGTCTCGACAGTCTTTGGTCTCGGTCTTGTCTCGGTCTCGACAGTCTTTGGTCTCGGTCTTGTCTCGGTCTCGACAGTCTTTGGTCTCGGTCTTGTCTCGGTCTCGACAGTCTTTGGTCTCAGTCTTGTCTCGGTCTCGACAGTCTTTGGTCTCGGTCTTGTCTCGGTCTCGACAGTCTTTGGTCTCGGTCTTGTCTCGGTCTCGACAGTCTTTGGTCTCGGTCTTGTCTCGGTCTCGACAGTCTTTGGTCTCGGTCTTGTCTCGGTCTCGACAGTCTTTGGTCTCGGTCTTGTCTCGGTTCTCGACAGTCTTTGGTCTCAGTCTTGTCTCGGTCTCGACAGTCTTTGGTCTCAGTCTTGTCTCGGTCTCGACAGTCTTTGGTCTCGGTCTTGTCTCGGTCTCGACAGTCTTTGGTCTCGGTCTTGTCTCGGTTTCGACAGTCTTTGGTCTCAGTCTTGTCTCGGTCTCGACAGTCTTTGGTCTCAGTCTTGTCTCGGTCTCGACAGTCTTTGGTCTCAGTCTTGTCTCGGTCTCGGGCCTCTCGGACTGGCCTCTCGGTCTCGAAGGGATTTGTAACCTGTAATATCCAGGCAGGCACAGCAGGCTTGTTATTTTGCTGGAACGGTTCCTGGATCGCTCCGGTTCTACACGAGGTGCTTGAAATCAAAGGGGGGGGAAGTAAATAAATGCAATTTGAACAAGGCGTACGTGACAGGTGCGACGCTGGCGCTCTGTCAAACCCGCCGCAGAATGTAAACGACGAGCCTATTCTGAGACAAAGCAAATATAAAATCGTCGCAGTCGGCATCGAGTGACGTCACAACGGTCAGAAAAACAGTTAATTTCTTGGAGAAAACTATTTCTTGGTCGTCTTTCCTGAAACCGTCCTGTTATATAAAATTCTTTTGCTTGTAAAAAGGTGCTGTGAGGAGACTTTTGAACTGTGAGAATAAGAGTTTAATTATGTTTTCTCCTTCAGGCTTGTTATTTTGTTAGATTTAGGACTACAGTCATGTCAGTCCAGAGTCAATCCTCAAATAGTGTAGAAATAGCGGTCATGCAATTGCTACACATATTTGATTTTTAGCCAATTGATGAAAACATTTATAGTGAGTTCACACACAAGACATGCACTGTCTATTTATACTAAGCAGCTGAACCCAGTATGGTGCTCAGGTTCTACAACTCATGCAAAATGGCAAAAAAATAGTCTTTTTTTGGTCTCGGTCTCGAGCTGAACTAGTCTTGGTCTTGGTCTTGATACTCTCTGGTCTTGGTCATGTCTTGGTCTCGGTTTAGGCGGTCTTGACTACAAGTCTAATCGTAACCAACCTACAGGACTGAAGTCGTCTGAAACCGATCGCGGGACATTTATTTCTTGCAGTCTGAAACAGTCATGGTCATGTCATTTCAATCTCGAGTCCTGATTCCTGTTCCACTAAATTCTGTCAGGAGAAAAGTCAAACTGTTCCTGGAGTTTATTACCTATAAGTTCACTGCAATTTGAATTATTTGTGGTTTTAGCAAAGTTAGATGATGTTTAATTCAATGCAAAGATTAAAAACCGGTGCTGGGGTCCAGTGGATCACACAGGACAAATAAAACCTTCACACCTATGAGTGTTTCGCAAACAGCCTCTTCACACCGACAGGAAGTCGGCCAAAAGTTAAACAGATACAAGACGACAACGGCACCGCTGCACTGTCAGGGTTTGTTTCGTCAGGACCTCCGTACGTACAGCCATGAATTAACAGCAGTATGTATGTATGTTGTTCCCTCGGCGGGAAGGGAACGGTTCCTGGATCGCTCCGGTTCTATACGAGGTGCTTGAAATCAAAGGAAGTAAATAAATGCAATTTGAACAAGGCGTACGTGACAGGTGCGACGCTGGCGCTCCGTCAAACCCGCCGCAGAATGTAAACGACGAGCCCCTATAGAAGTCGTGTCCACCGCCGGCGAGCCTCTGCACACAGTTCACCCTCTCAAAGACACTCTTAATTAGCTCGGTGCCAATGAGGGGCCTCCGCAAACAAAACACACACTAACACACACACTCTAACACACACACACACGTCCCCAGGAGTGTGATGCAGTGCGCGCTGCCATCCCCATGTATGTGATGAATGCAGCTTATGGAGCAGGCGGCACAGAAAACACAGGTCCCCATTGTAATTTCTGCACAAAGGAACGCTGCAAAGGCTCACCAGGGGTGGAGCGCGGCACTGCTGACAAGCAGCACATGCATTATTTAAAAACAAAAGTAAAAAATGCCCATTAAAGTGTCAGTGGTGCTTTCGGCAGTGCTGGCTGGGGCGCGGTGTGCGTATTACTGTTATTAATGGGCCAGGCGTGGGGGGCATTTCTTCAGTGTGATTGCTCTGCTGCTGTTGCTATCCGCGGTTCAAGCCTCCCCCTTTTTTTTTCCATTTCTTCACTGTGTGTGTGCATGTGTGTGTGTGTGCATGTGCAGAAGAGGAACAGATAAAGAGCGTGATACCGACAGAGACGGAGAGACGCGGCGAGACCCCGAGTGCACAGTCAATGAGCTCCTACAGCTAATATCATTTCACATTATTGAATGCATATTAAGGCGGAGAGAGAGACCTTGTCAGACGAACAGGAGCAAGCGCCGCTTATATCAAATTCTGATCCGCCGTCACGGCCACGTCTAGAAAAAAAAAAAAGCCGGGAAATGTAGTCAGCATATTGAGAATAAGTGCACGGCGTTTCTCCGTGCAGTTTGAGGCTATACATTACGGCTCCTGACACAGCAGAGTGAGGTCATCGTGCATGTTGTAATTACAGCTGGGTAAACATGCTCGACTCGCACGAGGAGGATACAAAGCAACGACTTCTTGATCTCTCCGCTAACGGTATTGGAAACATATTTAATACATCAGCGGGAATAAATAAATTGCACAAAGTGTTTGTTCTGGTCAGCTGGAATCAATGCAGCGGCTGTGAGATAACACGGTAAAGACACATCCCTGACCTGTTCGTTCTGTTATTAACGGTGTTTACATGCAGAGCACATGATCACATGTCTCCATGTTTGCATGTAGAAAAATGTCACATAGAAGAGACAGCTGCAGCTCTGCAGAGCTTCTTTATTTTTGTTTATAAAAAATTGATTCCTCCTGCATATCTGCACCGCTGGAGCATCTGCAGCTTTTCTCCCATTTAATAAAATCGAACGTAAACCGATGACGTGTCTCTTATTGGTTCACGATGAGCTCGTTAATGATCCCTTTTTTTTTTATTTTGGTTGTTAATCCTGCGTTTTTTCGGGCTCCGCTCAGCAGTTGGGTGTTCTCTTCTCTCATCTGCAGACTCGACAGCATTGAGCCCAACCTCGGATTAATTATTAATTGTGTGATTAAAGTGTGCATTGGGTGGAGGAGGAGGAGGGGGGAAGGGTGGAGGAATGCAACCTGCAGTCTACTTTGCATTATCTACATTTTTTTTTATTCCCTCACTGTCTTACGTTCCAGAACAAGGTGCTTAACTACAGGCGTCAAATGATTTAACATGTACAATACCTGCAAGAGCAGGAGGAGGAGAGCGGCTGTTGTTTTATTAAGCGAGCGATGCCCGAGTCGAGTCCGGCTCAATTTGCTTCTGGCTGCGAGTCAGAGCTTCTTATCTCAAACGCACGTGGAGGCTTCGGCCGACAGATCTCAAGGCTGACGCTGCTACCAATACGTCAGGATTCAATCTGCTTATAAATTATTCTAAATGCCGATACTGAACCTTAAACTTCACCACTTTTCAAACTTTATTTTTTCAACAGAAGAAAACAGAAACGTACACTTTGGATGAGATAAACTTGAGAAATCGGAGTGAGTCGAAGCAGAGATGATTTCACTCCGACGCTCTCAGGAAGTTACTTCTGACGATATTTGAGTCCTAAAAACCCAGTTTTCTATAAAACGAGCGAAAAAAAGTTTTTATATTCGAGCGTCTGCACATTGAAAGAAGAAGAATGAGGCTGATCTCTGCAGAAGAATCAGGATCTGAACAAGACGGCAACTTTGTTTGAGAAACTTGTTTTGAGAAAATCACAATTATGGCTGTAAAATTAATTGATTTGTATCAAGAAGCTGATAAATAGTTGAGCTAAAATGCTAAATGCTAACTAGGATCTGCTCCATTTCTCTGTCTTATTTAATATTGAAAGGAAAATGTTTTGGTTTTGTGCTGTCGATACTGAAAATGCAAATAAATGACATTTCTTCTATTTTCTTGTATCTTATTGACTTCAAACAGGAACTTGTGTTAGCGGTGTCGTGGTTTACCAACACTGATGATCATCATGATTTAAAACCAGAAATATTGATATTGTGCAAAGAATCAAGATGTCTCTTCTCACAGAGAAGGTAACGCAGCTGAACGCTGGTCGCCAAGCTAACAAGCTAACTAGCTACAACCACATGTGCTGCTTCTACTGCTGCGTACGTTGTGATCGTCCGTCCACAGACACGTTGTCGGATCTCCAGAGAGCTGCCCGTCTCTCTAGAGGCCGAGATAAGATCACTGCTCTGCCTGTTTCCCTTCTAAAATGTTGTCAAAAACGCATTTTAGCCTCCTGTAGCTGCAACAGAGGAATAATAACAAACTGGAGGAGGCCGCCATGTTGTTTCGCTGATCTGATATGAACCACGAACGACGGACAACAAACCAAAAAAACGAACACCATCCAGCTTGTCGTGCATCAACCATCAGCACAACAGCAGTGCATTGTGGGTATCGTAGGTTTTTCCACCTCTCTGAGCAGCAGGGAACACCACGGCCCTGTTTCTCTGTTCTCTCTGCTGCAGAGACAAGCCTCAGTTTGTGTGTCATCCTCTCCAGCAGTGAAATATTTCTTTAATGACTAATCAATAATGGAAATATTCGTTAGCTGCAGCGCTACACGCTGTAACGAAACACGATTAGATCCTTTTTCCACAAAGCTCTCTGTTTAATATCCGAGCGCAGAACCTCGTCCGGGCGCGACGTCCACGTTATAGGTGACCGTTGTTGTTCAGAAACATGTGTTTGTGTGTGTTTGTGTGTGTCTGTGTGTGTCTGTCCGGCCTCCTCCCCCCGGCTCTGCTGCTGCTGCTGCTGGAGGTGGGTCGCTTTAAGCATTTCGAAACTCCAGAATGCGCCGCTCACTTCTAGCAACGAGGCACATTGCTGCAATGCAATAAGGGAAAACAACACTTTTAATAATTCAGGCCCTGAGACCGTGAGGGGGGCGAGGCGAGGCGGAGGGGAGGCGGGTGGAGGGGGGATGGGTGGAGGGAAGACGTCTTAAAGTACCGCAGAATGGCTCATTTAGCTCCTGCTACGCATTATTAAAGTTGTATCGAACCCCCTCCTGGGTCTTTCCCAAAGTTTTTTTTTTTTTTTTCCTCTCCTTCTTTTTTTTTTTCCTCTTTCCCCCAAAAGCCTGCGAGGTAACCAATAACAGCTACCAACATTTATAAACGACAGAGTATCCTGCACCTCAGAGGAGGAGGTAAATAATGGTGTAGCTCTTAATCTCTCTTTCTCCCCTGTCCTCCCCGCTCACTAGTCCTCCGGTCCGAAATTTGTCAGTGCTTTATCCTGTTTGAACCGTAATACAGAGCCGCTCGCTGTCCAGATTATTTTCTGCCTGAGCTAAGCCCACGATGCATAAAAAATGTGGGGAATGAACCTTGTATGGAATCAAATTGAGTAATAAAATCGTGTTCGCCGTGGCGCTGATGGACGCGTGATGGTACCGTTAAGGACGTGTTCAAAGGTACTGTAGATTGCCTCGGAGCCTGATGGCTGTTTCCACAGCAAAGAGACTGAGTGTGAATAAAAAATGGAGACGAGGAGGAAGAGAAATGGGAGCAGGCTCGGATGCAGATGTGCTCGGTTTTGTTATCGTGGGAAAACAACGACCCGGACTGTCGTCTGTCGTCTGTGTCAGCGTCGGGGAAATTACTCCCTAAATGTAATGGATTACACCGGATCTGAAAGTAATAATAACTTCCAACCCACACACTGTCAGAAAAGGGGAAATGATTGGCTCCAATCAGTGGTGATTGATTTGCTGACAGCCAATCACAGCTCGTTCTATCGTAGGTTTAAAGACACATGAAGGAGCTGCTTCTTTTCAGAAAAGGGTGGCGACACTTTCATGTTGTCGGCAGCAACACAACGAAAAACAAACATACCTAAAAGTTCTCCTGTCTGATTCAGAGCCCTCGTTGTCCGGATTAGTTTCTGCTGAGCTAAACCCTCCGATTCATCACAACATGTGGAGAACGAACCTCGTAAGGAAGCTGCCAACTGCTGCTAACTGTACTCCGTTTACGCATCCATAGCCCCTTTTAGATAGAAAAGGTGGCACATGTGCAGCAAGGTAAAGGCTGCAATGTGCCTCCTTGTCTGTCTAAAAGGGAGGTGTAATATTCCTCCTTTTCCAAACAGCCTCCACTTTTCCTCCTCTGGTAGGCGTCAACATGTGACGTGACGTGAAGCAGGAAGTTGGGCGTGAAGAGAAGCAGGGCAGTTTCTGCTTTTCTCCCAGAATCCTCTTCCCGTTTAACATTGGGGCTTATGGGGCAGTTGCTGGAGTTTGTGTCGGTTAGACGCAGATAATTCAAAAACCGTAGATCCTCCCGATAAAGTGGACACGTTGCCAGACAGAAGACAAGTGTGGCTACGTTCTTGGAAAATATCACTATTGTAGTGTGAAATCTGTGGCTAGGATCGTCATCTAAAGAAACATTTTCGCAGAGTTTTTTTCAGGCTCCCCCACTCTGCCAGTTGGTGCTGCGCGAACATTCCGCAATACACACTCATTGAAAATCCTGAATTTTTCTGAATTTTTTCGAAATCACTCACGATCAATTAAGGGTCACCGTTCAAAAACTAAACATCGTAGAAAGAAAGTTCAAATACAACTCAAATAGATAAGACTTGTGCCTACATTTTAAAGTTTGAATGGTGTCTCTAGGTCAAAGTCTGCCAGAGCAGGAGATGTTTGAAAAACGTCGATGATTTTGCGACTTTTTTGACCCCGTCCCATTCATTCCTTATGGGACGATTTTCGCAGTTTTTCTTCAAAATAAGAGCTTTACATTGCACCCCATCGGAGTTTAGAACTGGGTTCTTAGCGGGGGGCTTTTAATTTGAAAGTAGCGACCGCTATTAGCTCGCCGCTACAACAACAAGCGGACAACCAAGACAGCTACAGAGAGCGAGGAGACGCTAGCATCTCCTGGATCTCAGCGGCTTTCCAGCTGCTCATCTTCGTGGATGAAGTGACGAACTGACTGCTGTGATCAGCTGTTTCCTGGTTTTAAAACTCCCGGCTGTGGGTGCGCAGCAGTGCACGTCATCCACACCTCCGCCCATCTCAGCATTTGCCACCACATTGCCGCCTCGGACTTACACAGCAATGGAGGCGCAAATAAGTGTAACGTTACCCTCCGAGGGGCAAAACTGGTGGAACAAAACAGACCACCAATTTGCCGCCTTCTGTCTAAATCCGCGGAGCGAGCCACCAAAAGGACGGCAGATTGGTGGCTTACTGCCCAGAATAAAAATGGCTCATGACTGCAGCTACTGTTAGCTCGGTTAGCCGTGCAGCTAGCCAGACTACCAGGGGAGTGTTGGCGTTTACACCGCTAGCACGTTAGCTGGTTAGCATGCTAACTTCAGTAGATTTCTGTGTTATCCCTTCACATTCTGCTCATAATTTAAGTTAATTTTTGCATTTATTTAAACTTAAATCTTAAATATTGCAGCTTGTTGCAGCTACAGATGCTACAAACTCCCTGAACATCCTTTTCCCTCCTCTTTTGTCAGTAGATGTGATGTTGCAGAAGTCTCCTTCAGCCACACTGTGGTTGTTGGCAGCCTCGCGCTGTACATCTGTATCTGCACTATAGTATTCTGTATCATGTTGTTTCAGCTCCTAATCGAAGCTTTATGATGTTTACATTTAATGAAATATTCAGGCCCGACGCTCGCTGTTTTATTGCTGCACCATTCTCAACAAACGGAAATATTCCAGATGTCTCGCGCATCATTTTAAAGACCTCCGCGGCTCCTGGCCTGACATCCTCGGCGTCCTCGAGGACTTTCTGCTACTACAATCTGAAATTAAATAAGTTGTTTGGGTTGTGAGCGATGTTTCATCCGCACAGCGTGAGCTCATTAAGACCATCCAGCGGAGGGGAGGTCGGAAAAATAAATCCTGCAGTTGTTTTCCAAAATGTGATGTTTGTACTTTAAGGTACGCAAACATTTATTAATTATCCTCTCAGCTCCTCACACACACACGGCGGCGATGACGGCGGTCAGCGTCTGAACGAGGCTGTTTCCCCCTTTGTGAAAACTTGACATTTCAGAGATACTGTGCGAGGGTTTTTTCAGCCGGCAGCAACAAATTATAATTATTATAATTTATGATCACTGCTTACATTGCACAATACAATGAGAGAGAGGGAAAAAAAAGAAAAGTAAAAGCCTATTAAAATGTCCATTTAGGATATATACACCATAAACTGCTGCAGAGATCTTAAATCAACGTCCGGCGTGCTGGAAGAGACGCGGAGACAGAAGACAGGAGGTCAGCAGACAGAGGAAGACGCCGGGTGTTATGATTGGCTGATATATTAGCCTTTTTATGAGGAATCAGTGCGGTGGAGTCGCTGTTGTTCACCTCTGGAGTGACGATTACATATTTCACAGCAGAATATGACACTAGTCGTCCTCAGAAAGCCTTCAGATGTGACCTGATGCTGATGCTGATTAGACTGCGGATAATTAATAAAAGGACTGATGCCACTCAGGAGACGATTAGCTTAGCATTTTAGCTGTAAACAAGGGAAACAGCTAGCTCACCTGCAGACCAGCTGACGTTCACCTCTAAAAAACAGATTTAAAGCGGTGGAATGACTCGTTTGGCGTTCAGACTTTGAGCCAAAGTCTTGAAGAGCCGTCAGATTAAATCATTTCATCTCTTTGCAACTCATCCGGGCGCTAAACCAGAAGTTAGCCGGCGCGGTTGGCTGCTTGTTTCTGGAGCATTTTAAGAGGTAAACACTCGATAAAGCACTATATTATCAGTATCAGTGCCTGAAAGCATTATTACTTTTACATAAACATTTTGTTAAACCATATCATGATGTGATTCCGCCGACGGTGAAGAGATGATGATAATGAATTGTCCTCCAGCTCCGTGTTTTTTTCTCTTAATGGTCTAAACGCTGCTTAAGTTATTCGTCTTCCTTCCTGTCAGCAGCAAACAAATTAAACAGTTTTTTTGGGGGGAATATTTTTTGCTTCTTTAATACATAAAAACCAGCTCCGGTTTCTGTGCACCTTCATAAACGCAGTGTGATGAGAGGCCGTGCACATCAAAGTACAGCCAGTCATCCATCCATCCATCCATCCATCCATCCATCCATCCATCCATCCAGCCAGCCTCACCGCCAAACAAACCAGTCAGCCGGCTGCCTCGCCTCCCGCTGAGTGTCAGACTCCGACGTTCCTCCTGCTTTCTGCCATCTAAGCTGACTAAACACAGACCCTGTTTTTCTTCAAAGCTATGCAAATTAGCCACGTTGCTAAGTGGATTCCTCTCTCTGCTGTTGTGGAGCCGCCGGGCCGATTAGGGCCAATTTCTATCTACAGAATGTATACACACCTACGTACAGTGGGGAGCGAGCAGAGCGCTTCCCCCCGACGGGAGGATCCTCGCCGGTCTCCTCTCTTTCTCATAACACAGCTCCGGTTTAATTGTTGAATTTAGAGAGAAAACGGCGCTGCGAGGGCTAAAAGCTGGAGGTGGGAGGGAGCGAACGAGCGGCGCGGCGCCGCACAGGCGCCACAGCGGCGGCGACCTCTGACCTCGACAACATGGCTGCTCATTGATTGTGTTATGCTCAGTGTGTGGCCAGAAGTATGTGGACGGGCTGTGTTTGCTCAGTACTCATACAGCAGGGTAAAATCCTGCAGGGGAAGAAGTAAACCCTCACATTTTACATGAAAAATGACTTAAATGATTATAAAAAGTGCATTTTCTAATTTGTGTTGTGTGCAGAAATCTAAATTAATGAAGTAACTGCAGTGCAATGCAAACATTTCCTCCTGAGACGTAGAGGAGGAGGAAGTGGCGTGAACAAGGACGTTTGACTTGGACTTAAGTACAGTAATAAATGAAACGTATTGTTACACAACCTTGCAAAGGTAAAATATTGAAGGTTTAATGGACTATTTATTTATTCTGAAGGTAAATGAATGCATCATAAACACAAATGCATATTGAAAAATGTCAATTCTTGCTTCTACGATTGGTTGAGATGTTTGCTTGTGAGACATCTGACCTCCTTCTCATCTCTGTTGGGAGGTGCACATGTGCAGAACTGCAGGTAGTGAGATGTCTCACTCCTTCACAACTTCCATCATCAGCTCCAGGAAAAAGAAAAGTTTAACTATTTTAATCTCAGATTTGCCGGCCTGACTTGTGTTGTGATTGCAGTTTAACAGTTCGTGCACGAGGCCGAAGGGGACGAACACAAAGAGAAGAAATGGTTTCCCCGGCTCTATTTCTGTCCGTCTTCCTTTGCTTCCCTTCGTTCGACACTCTGTCTCTGCAGAAGCGTCCTCGCTCTCTTTAATCAGTCCTCATTAGTGCACAGGCCTGTTCACGGATAGTTCACAGATTAATAAGTCATCGGCTCGGGGAACTTTCTGCAGGCTGCAGGGACCGGGGATGTAACTGAGTACTTTTACTTTCACTCGCTCGTTACTTTACAAATGAAGACTTCTGCAAAAGAAAACACGTGAAGATCTTATAAAATATGATGCTTGTTATAAATGAAACTATCCAACAGATTACACGAGAGCAGATGGAGCAATTAGCGGATTATTCAATTAGTCAATTGACAGGAAATTAATTGGCAACTGTCATGATTCTGATCGTTTTTTTTTTCCGGGATCATTTTTCACGTTAAAAAAAACATTTCGTGGCTTCGTAAATGTGAAGATGTGCAGCTTCAATCCAATCAATCGATCAACAACCAGATCACGTAGAAATAATCTACACCGAGTACTTTGAACACTCAGGTACGAGTATCTCTGGTGATCCGATGGTGTCGTGACCCGTTCTGTTTCTAACGAGAAGTGGCGGGGGTGAAGGGAACGCCGGATGACGGAGGGGAGGGGGTGATTCCTGAGTCGTCATCATCATTATAATAATTATTATTATCGGTGTAAAGAAAAGTGTGTTGTTGTGTGTTGTGGAGTTCAAAAACACACCAGCAAACCCCTGTTCGCCGCAGTCGTTCCCGTCCCTTCTTATCATTATCTCTTCATTATCATTATCACCATTACGATCGGTCACGGCAGTATTATCCTAATTGTTCTCAGCATCGCCGCAACATACTGCGGCTAATGACAACCTCAAGATGTGCAGAGAATGTTTTTTTTTTAATGCAGGAATAAATAATGCAAATGCACAAAAACGACCAGTGTAAAAACGGTCTCGACTGCCCATCTGGCTCGAGAACGCCGCGCCGCGCAGAAACAAACGAGAGGATAGAAAACCAAAAGCTGTTTTGATGTCTCAGTCTGGATGCGCGTTGGCAACGAGCGAGGGGCCTCGGGATTCCATCAGACTATTGATTGTTACCAACGCTCGAGTCCTGCTTTACCACCCTTATAAACAATCTCTCTGTCAAGCACACTATAGGGCAACAAATGATTTTATTTCATAGATTTTTGGATTTGACTGATGAATTATTCATTGATGTTCTACCCTTGGTGTGAGAGCAGAGGGGGAGGGAGGAGGAGGGGATGGAGAGCGTGTTGACAGGGAAAAGACAAAGAAAGTTCAAAATGCATCTGTGTGCATGAGCGAGGCTTCTCCTCCAAAAGGTTTTCTCCACCACCCTCCTCCATCAGCGCTGCTTTGTCAACATCAGCTGAGTGAGAACTCCCAGGGGCCGACAAATCTCCTGTAATCTGCCAGACCTCCCCTCCGTGTCCGGCGCTGTTGTTTTCCTGTATCCTTCTAAGTGTTATTGAGTCTGCAAACTCTGAAAAATTGGTATCAATTTGGATCCAGTCCAGCACCTGTGAAACTCAGCACAGTACGGCTGATGGTGTTGTTGTTGGATCACACAGTTTAGCAGCACACACACACACACACACACACACACACACTCTCGGCCGCCCAGATGTTTCGGGGTAATGTGACAGTAAAAAAAAACCACAAAGAAAGATGGTTACAGGCGGTAAAAATTTCACAGTTTATATTTCGCGATGTTTTCTGTTTTGTAAGGCGTTTAACTGTGGAGGTCAATTGCTGCCGGCCTGATTTGTTTCTGGTGGAGGTGTGTGTGTCGCCGCTGATGATGTGTGTTTGTTTAAGATCTCTGGTGGCCACAGGTGGATCACATTAGTAATCCCGCGCTGGGAAAATACAGGGCGAAGCTGAGCGGGGTCTATAAAATATCAAAGCAGATCGATCAGTCCGACCTCGCGGCGCGTCCACGCTCTGCAGGGTTAAAGCCAGTCAAGAGAGGGGAAACAAACAGCCTCTTTGCTGCTTTCTTACAATAAAAATACATAACAACGCGGCTTCTTTCTGCATGCAACAGCAACCAGCCGCTGAAATTAACTTTAATGCCATTCTCTCTCGTCTGAGCGAGCGAGGCTGAATAATGTAGCAGTGGTAGCTTCACTTCCTGAAAAATCGCCAAAATCACAGGGGATGATGATTGTTGCATCGCGCCTGGCATTTTCTGTTGTATCCAGTATCGGACCAAGGCGCTCTCAATTGCACCCCGGGGGCTGCAGCCCGCTAACTGAAGAGAAACCAGGTCAACTGATAGGGGAATTGTGTTGTTATCTTTATATGTGCACGCCGCTGCAGATCCAGTGGCAGCGGCGCTCGCGAGCGGCTCGCAACGTTTTACAAAGCAATCAGGGCCTGTTATCGACGCACGGGTAGCAGGGCTAAACTACAGTAATCCACTTCATGTTTACTAATGAATCGCCATTTAGGGCCGCGGCTCAATCCTGCGCCGGGGCCGAGAGGCGGGGCCAACGCTCGGGTGGAATCACATCCGAGGGAGGAAGAGCGAGCGAGCGAGCGGCCGACAGCCTCCCGGACTTTGACATCTCATCGTGAGGTGGCTTGCTGGCGATGCAGAGTCTGTTTGTTGTGCATCCATCAACCCCGGTGTCCTGCCCGGGAGCCGATCGATAGCCAACACAAAAGCTCATTGATGACAGACAGCTCTTGACAAACATATAGCATTTTTTCTGTCTAGTATAGCAATAATCTCCAAGGTCACCGTGAGTCATTCAACGGCGGCGGGGCGGCCGCGAGGAGCTCATACCGAGTCGAGCCTCACGCGACGGGGGGAACAAAAAGGGGACGGTGCATTTTAAGTCGGGCCGCTGAAAGCTCTTGGCACATTGTTAGGCAGCTGTATACACGGAGAATGAAAGCACACAAACTTGACAAGTGGCGATGCTGACGTGACATGTCGCTGACTGACAGCCGACCCCCCCCCCCACCTCCCCCAAGGACACACAACGACTAACCTGATGCTTAATGTTCTGACGGGGAAAAGGCCGGATTAGCGGGCCGGTCCTGGTCAGCGCGAAAAACACAAACAGCGGTTAATATTTCAGGGACTGTTTTGTAAGAGAAATATTAACGTCGTGCTTCTTCCCCCTGTTTGCAGAAGTAAGTGTGACAGCTGAGGAGATGGACAGCAACACACACACACACACACACCAACACACACTCAGACTACAGGTGTGTCAGGCCGCAGACTTGGAGTTATAATAGGAGGGCCCGGCTCCCCCCCCCAGGCCATCCTGCCAGCTGGCCGGACTGAGTGTGAGTGATGCCCGAGCGAGGCAGCCCCATTAGGGAAGTGCTGGTGGTGAGTGCAGGATAGCTCAGGTAATTAAAGCCAAACCAAAGCAGGCAGGCGAGGCGGGGGCTCCCAGATTTATGTGGCTGAGTAATGCACATACCGAAGTCAGCTCGCCATCCAAAAGGCCTCCCTCACTTACAAACAGTCTCGAGAGGCATTAGCTTCCTCACCACTCTGATGCAGCCTATTACTCTCGCTCTCTCCATTCTTGTTCTTCGTTTAACGGTTTTGTTTTGGACTCTCGACTCTGCAACTCTATCAGACGCAGCACCGACCACTCAGACCAGATTCTTTTACATTTTTTTGTCTCCTTTTTCTTCTGACGAAAAAAAAAACTGTCCAGAATTTGAGACATCGTTTGAATAATGGAGATGGAACAAGCATTGTGCAGAACATTGAGTGTATCTAGGACCGATTATATATTGACGACGGTGTACTTGTGGACGGGCGAGTGCCGCTGGGAACCTTTTCTTTGCAATTTTGGGAGAAACACTGGACACAGCTGAAAACAATGTGCATTATGAAGTGTTATAGTCGAACCAGAACCTCAGAATGAAATGTTGGCATTTTACGTTTCTGCAAACCATTGATACTTTAAAATGTGTTTGTGTTATATCACATTCTAGAGCAGTTAATCAATTAGTTAATCGGTTTGTATATTTCTTATTAGTTGTTCTAAGTTCTTTGATTCCAGCTCGATGACCGTAAACTTAAATATCTTTGGGTTGTCGACAAAACGAGGCATTTGAGAATATTCTCCTGAGCTTTGGGAAACACTTATCGCCATTTTTCTGATTAAAGACCAAACAACTAATTGATTAATGTCAATAATCATTACTTATTATGCCGTATCGTGTTTACATTCCACGTTTATGGGCTGACTTTCATGTCAGTAGGTGGAGGGAAGGGGATGGTGGGGAGAAACACTGGACATAGCTGAAAACAATGTGCATTATGAAGTGTTATAGTCGAACCAGAACCTCGGCCCAGTCGCCAGAATGAAATGTTGGCATTTTACGTTTCTGCAAACCATTGATACTTTCAAATTTGTAGCGTATCATCAATTCTACAATTTGTGTTATATCACATTCTAGAGCTGTGACAACTTATCAGTTAATCAATTAGTAATCTGGTTTCTTTACGTCTCCATGACCATAAACTTAAATATCTTTGGTTTGTCGACAAAACAAGGCATTTGAGAATATTTTCCTCTGCTTTGGGAAAACTTATCGCCATTTTTCTGATTATAGACCAAGCAACTAATTGATTAATGTCAATAATCATTACTTATTATGCCGTATCGTGTTTACATTCCACGTTTATGGATGGGGAGAAACACTGGACACAGCTGAAAACAATGTGCATTATGAAGTGTTGTAGTCGAACTAGAACCTCAGCCCAGTCGCCAGAATGAAATGTTGGCATTTTACGTTTTCTGCAAACCATTGATACTTTAAAATTTGTACTTCATACGTAGCGTATCATCAATTCTACCGTTTGTGTTATATCACATTCTAGAGCAGTTAATCAATTAGTTAATTAGTTTGTATATTTCTTATTAGTTGTTCTAAGTTCTTTGATTCTAGCTTGATGACCGTAAAGTAAATATCTTTGGGTTGTCGACAAAACAAGGCTTTGGAAAACACTGATCGACATTTTTCTGATTAAAGACCAAACAACTAATTGATTAATTTAGAAAAATGATCGTCAATGTCAATAGTCATTGCTTATTAGGCCGTATCGTGTTTACATTCCACGTTTATGGGCTGACTTTCATGTCAGCAGGTGGAGGGAAGTGGGATGGTGGCGCCATGACAGCGTTGGCTTCCAAGCCAAAGACCACTGTTCAAGACTGCGTGCCGACATTTTTAAAGGTCAAACCACTGGATGTTTTTAACGTCACGCCAGGACAGTTTCCAGCTGTGTTTGTGGCGACAGAATCAGGTGTTTTCAGCCAAAACCTGATATTTTCCAAACCCTAACCAAGTCTTTTTCGTGCCTAAACATAACCGGACTGTAAGAACAGTAAAACAGAACATAAAATGGAAAATTTAGAAGAATAAACGTACAGTTTTTCCTCTGTTTGCAAAAAGGTACGTGCATCTCCAAAATGTATTCCTGTATTTGGGTTTAAAATCTTTATGATAGTTGTACAATTATGATTAATTTATGACTGCAGATTTGAGAATATTCTCCTGTGCTTTGGGAAACACTCATCGCCATTTTTCTGATTATAGACCAAACAACTAATTGATTAATGACAATAATCATTAGTTGCAGCCGTATCATGTTTACTTTCCATGTCAGTAGGTGGAGGGAAGTGGGACGGTGGCGCCATGACAGCCGGGCGCGATGGCTTCCAAGCCAAAGACCACTGTTCAAGACTGCGTGCCGACATTTTTAAAGGTCAAACCACTGGATGTTTTTAACATGAGATGAGGTATTTTCCAAATCCTCACCACGTGGTTTGTGCCTAAACATAACTGGATCGAAACACAGTGTTATAACATAAAATACAACATCTAGAAGAAGAAGAAACGTACAGTTTCAACATCTCCAATTGGGTTTAAAATCTTTATGGTAGTTGTACCATTTTGTGTTTGTTGTTAGTGCTCAAAATGAAAATTTACTTGTTGTTTAACTGTGAAATGTGCATCACAAAATACAGATTGTTGGGCTTTAACATTCCTCTCAGTATCACCAAGACATCCTCATGTATAACAATAATAATGAAGGTTATTACCTGAGCAGACGCGACATGTTTGTTAATATTATCAGAACTTTTCTGTGTCAGTATTTCTGACTTCTTGTCTGCAGGATAAAAATATTTCCAAAGAAATATTTCATACCATCGATGACAGGTCGGAAAAAAAAACGTACTCACACTTCAAACTGTAATATTCATAACATCTTTAAAGTCAGGGCTCGTGTTTAACCTTCTGATATCCTCGCTTATGTAAAACATCCGCTAATGGAAATGATGATACAAGAAGAGAAATCACTTCTTTGGTTAATGTATAATTAGACGTACCGGTGGAAACTGAACTCTCAGATGATCGGGAGCGCTCGTGTGAACTCTCAAACCTCGCACGACTCTCGGATCTTTGCTCTGAATTACAGCGACAAAAAAAAAAAGGCTGAGTGCAGTTTAAGTGCAGCTGTGATGTTTGCCACACCTTGTCACATTCTCCTGACACCCATTAACATGATGTTGAACATTTCAGAAAAATGATAACGGCGTGTCTGAGAGCCAGATACAGCTCTGAAGTCAACACTGTCAGGAAGCTGTCAGAATAAAAAAAATCTCAAAGATGAAGCTCTCAGAGGAAACCGACCACACTCGGCGTTGAGGTTTTTGGTCGATCACACCTGTCAGCCTGAACATCAGTTACTTATGTGGGTCCTTGTTAGCTGACTGATGATGTGAATAGCTTCGGACTGGCTGCTGCTGCGGACCGGCTTATTTTTTCTGACCATAACTTAACCCGGCCTCGCTGATCAGATATGCTGCCGCGGAACGGATCGGCTCAGATACTCGGATCAAACGGCGGAGAGGGGGGCTGACTGAGTGACTGGAAGGTAGCATGCAGTAAATCCAACCTCCTGTCAGATCGCATTTCATTCCCATCTCCGCAGATGGAAAGATAGCCGTGGACACACAGACGTATCAGATGGACAATGCTTAGATTGTCAAACAGAAAAACAGATCAGCGGCAGAGAATGAGAGACGGGCAGCCCGGGTCCTCTGGAGAGAGAGGAGAAAAAAAAAAAAGCCAGATGGGCAGACAAGCATAGAGTAAATCATGGAGAAGCTCCTCAATGCCGGAGCAGGATGGAGAATGGCAGCGCAGGGGTTGGGAAGAGTTAGCCGCAGTGTGCACGGGCTAGCATTATCAATGCTGACAGGCAGACAACCCGTTTATAGGGAAAAGGGAAAAAAAAAAGCATCAAGGAAATCCTGCTCTTGTCTATCCCCAATTGAATTACTGCCTTGATCCAAAGATGGGGAGGGGTGAGGTGAGGTGGAGGAAAGAGGGAGGGAGGGAGGGCGGGATAATATTCTTTGACGAGAAAGGCCGCTCCAAATGCGCACAGAAAATGTATATCCGTACGGTGCGTCCCTCAGGGCTCACATCTCACAACTTTGCCCATCTATTTTTATTTGTTCCCCGTGCTTCTAGTTAATGCAGTGCTGCAGCCCACAAAATGGAGAAAGGGGGAGGGAAGGGAAGGGGAGAGGAAGAAAGGGGGGAGGAGGGTGCAACGAGACGCACTGCTGGGAGGGAGCGGGGGCGTAGATCGCATGACCCCTGCGATGTTGTCGGAATACTAATGTTACACAAAGTTCCCCGGCAAAAAAAGATACCAAAGGAACAAAGTGCATAGGGGAGTGTGGTGGGGAAACACAACACACTCAGGTGTGTGCGCACAAAACTCACAGGCTAGAGGAAATGTGAAATCTGTGGGAAGCCCGAGGGGGAAAAACGGCCGCCAAATGAGACCATTTGGGCACGATGACAGGAATTTGGATGAGACGTCTGGTCCGGTTCCATCCCGTTTAGCCAAACGCATTCTCTAATTACTCTTTTAAAAAGAGGGAGCCAGCAGACGCATCATACATGACATGAAGCAAACTTCAATCCCCTCATGGAAAACTCTTCATTTTGTAGTTTTGGCCCTCGTCCCATGTCGGTAACAACACGGTCAAACATGACAAGAGCTTGAAAAGTGAGAAAAAGTCGAGCCAAATTATCGAAACCACTTCATTTGTGCCGCTAAAATATCAGTCGTGATCTCCCACTGGGTGATTAAAACCGACCAGAGCAACAGCGGTACTGGTGAAGTTGGGTACCGACGCCGAACCCAAAGGATATGAAGATATAACACCCACCCTGGACACGCCGGTCTGTAAAGTCTTGTATCACTTATTGATAGCTGAATTCATCTTGAATCTTGATTTACAAGAAGTACTGTACTGTAGGTCTAAGTTAAAGCAGGAAGTCGGACCTTCACACCAGTTTTTTGATTGATTCCAATTCCTCAACTTTGTGTAGAGGCCGATTTTCTGATAGCTGTAAACTTCAAACCCTGCACGGCTGTTATTATCTCTTACGTATTTGTCGGCTGTTTGGTTTTGTCAACAAAGAACTACTGAACAAATTTCCAGGAAACTTGGACGGAGCCCAGAATAGACCCCATTAACATTTGGTGTGGATCCGGATAAAAGGGGACGGATCCAAAAACTTTTTTTCTCACTTCATTTAACAACGTGAGATTTGTAAACATTTTCATTGATTTTTCATGAATCCTGATGTTGGGTCTTGGCTGTAGGTACGCACTCAGTGCCATACTAGTGTTATGGATGTGTGGATGCTTGTGGTTTAGATTGGCTAGTTGTGCAGTTAAACATCTGTAAAGTTGCACACAGGAGTACAGAAGTACTGTACTGTAGGTCTTAGTAAAAGCAGGAAGTCGGACCTTGACACCAGTTTTTTGATTGATTCCAATCCCTCAACTTTGTGTAGAGGCCGATTTTCTGATTGCTATAAACTTCAAACCCTGTGTGGCTGTTATTATCTCTGCGTATTTGTCAGCTGTTCGGTTTGTCAGCAGGATTACACAAAGAACTACAGAACAGATTTCCAGGAAACTTGGACGGAGCCCAGAATAGACCCCATTAACATTTGGTGTGGATCCGGATAAAAGGGGACGGATCCAAAAACTTTTTTCTCACTTTATTTAACAATGTGAGAATTGTGAACATTTTCATTGATTTTTTCATGAATCCTGGTGTTGGGTCTTGGCTGAGGTATGCACTCAGTGCCATACTAGCGTTATGGATGTGTGGATGCTTGGCTAGTGGCTAGTTGTGCAGTAAAACATCTGTTAAGTTGCACACAGGAGTACAGAAGTACTGTACTGTAGGTCTAAGTTAAAGCAGGAAGTCGGACCTTCACACCAGTTTTTTGATTGATTCCAATTCCTCAACTTTGTGTAGAGGCCGATTTTCTGATAGCTGTAAACTTCAAACCCTGCGTGGCTGTTATTATCTCTTGCGTATTTGTCGGCTGTTCGGTTTGTCAGCAGGATTACACAAAGAACTACTGAACAAATTTCCAGGAAACTTGGACGGAGCCCAGAATAGACCCCATTAACATTTGGTGTGGATCCGGATAAAAGGGGACGGATCCAAAAACTTTTTTCTCACTTTATTTAACAACGTGAGATTTGTGAACATTTTCATTGATTTTTTCATGAATCCTGATGTTGGGTCTTGGCTGAGGTATGCACTCAGTGCCATACTGGGGTTTATATCGGTTAGTTGTGCAGTAAAACATCTGTTAAGTTGCACACAGGTGCATAGGGCACCCTTTCTAATTAATAAATTACGTGGTATCGAAATCGGTGCACAGATTTGTTCACTTGTCGATTCCGATTCGAGCATTTTCAGAAGCATTTGAGGCATTTCTGAAACTGGTATCAATGTCTAACTTGCAAAAATTCATTTATTTGCAGTGTTTCGGTACTAAACAGGATGAAGGTTGTATCTACTTGATCTAATTGTCCCTCTCCAACACACCTGTCTTATGAAATAGATCTACTTCCTTGGGTTAACAACCTGTCTGATTGTCCGACTGCTCTTGCACCTCAGACAATAATACTGATTATATTGGAATTATTCAACATTTATTGAATGATCAAAAGGATCGACTGGCTAAAAACTACAGAAATAAGACCCTTGACTCGAGTCTTTTATGATGCTGTGGAGTGGCTTCTTTTTTTTTTTGAAGCTCTGCAGGAAGTAATATCTGCCAGTGTTTTTAGCTCTCAGAGAGACTGATGCCCCGGCGGAAATTGTTGTATGACTGCTGATACTTCCCCTTCAGTCGTCAGCGAGCAAGAAATAGGAAATGATGCATAAGTATCAAGGATTTACCGTCACATACAGTACGGCTGTCATCACACAGAGGTGCATCATGATGATGTACGCCTCCAATCCTCCATTTCTACTGAATGTCTTTATAACTCTGCATTAACCCAAATCCCCCGGCTGGCACTGGGAGGTGTCAGTGGGAGTTTGAAGGTGGGGTATTTCCTCAGTCACACCTGCCTATTACGCTTGCTACTCAACTTAATGGCACTCCCAGGCGCCCCGAACGTCTCGGCGAAGATCATTTTCTTGACAAAATGCTCAACTCAGGAAGCTATTCTGCAATATTTTTCAGAACACCTGTACATAAGTGTGTTTGGTGGGAAGAAAAAATGGAAAATCTACACAATGGCTCTCATTATTATCCATTTCTTCTCGCTCGACACCTCGGCTGGTATCAGTCGGTGACACGGTTTGAGATGTAAAATAGTAACTAGGCTGTTTTAAATCGTGCGGGAACCTTGTTGAAACGGTGAGAAAAGACACAAAGACGAACCTCGTGCTCCTGTGAACTCGCATCTTAGATATTCATAGCTCGGATATAAACACATGACCGCTCTGATGATGTGGACTGTGGCCACGAACACAAAGCAACTAACTCATTAATAGGGACAGACCATTTGGAATGAGCTAATTGAGCACATGCTGCTTAGCTAATCCCACACATTTCTGTACGCCATTGATTTCATTTGACCATTATCGTCCGAGGTTGTGACCAAAATTAGATGCAGCCTGGCTAATTATCTGACAGTCAGCAGCTAATTATCCGGCTGTAGCGAGACGGAGAGACAAAAGAGAGAGGGAGAGAGAGAGAGAAAACCTCCCACCACCTCGCTTCAAACTAGCAAACTAGTCATCTGCAAGACTTGTGATAGAGACCACAGCGAGGGTGGGGATCAGGTTGGGTGATTCCACTTAAGATCTGAAGCAGGTTCCCCGAGAGAAACGGAGCGAAATGAAGCTGAATATAAAAACCCAGCCAGACTCCAGAAACACTCCGGCTTCACAATAAGCCAGGAGAGAGAGAAAGAGAGAGAGAGAGAGGAGAAAAAAAGAAAAACATGCGCCGTGATGCTTGGCCTGATTTTCATCTGATGAAAATTATTTCCATCATTCACCTGACGGCAGGAGGACTCCGCAGACAGAGCCAGCAGACCGTAACACACACTGTGTAGTCAGTCAGCCAAACAAATGACTGGGAGATGACGCATAATAGCAAATTAGCGCTGGTGCTACTACCCGCGGATCAAATGCTGTTTGGTCTTTTGGGCTTGGCAGAGATTGATGAGGAGACGGCGGCGTTGACGTCGGGGCAGGAAGGGGAAAAAAGGCACGGTTGTTGGAAGACATCTCCCGAGGTCAGAGGTCAGGAAGACGAACCCGCCTGAGATGCGCTAATTACCCAGGAGGCTACGCCCAGCCGGCTGCTCGCACACGGAGACGAGCTTCACTGCACAGATGAAACGACTGACATATTTCATACAACTGTCTTAACGGTCTGCTTGGATTGACGGTTCACCCCATAATCAAAAACACACATTTCCCCTCCTACCTGTGGTGTTATTTAACCATCTCGATGTTCTGAGTTTTAAAGATGGCTGCCTTCGCTCCAGTATAATGGAGCTACATGGCACTCGGCTCTCAGCCCTCAAAGCACCAAAGGATTAACCTTTTTTCGTTCCGCCTAGCTCCACTCACATCCATCTGGGATCGCTCCCGTTGGGAGGGATTTCGGCACCAGATTTTCAGGTCGAACCAATCAGGACCGCCGGGCGGGAGTTTCGTAGATGTGACGTAGCGGAGAAGCGACTGTTTTGATTCAGACAACAATGGCGGCTCGCATCGAGGAAGCAAGCGTCAACACTGATGCTGCTGTTTCATCCGTGTCGTCCAATCTACCCAATATTTTCTCGTTAAAAGAACGTCGCTCTCATCAACGTCACAGGTTGGTTTCGATGTGAGTGGTTGAAGTAGCACGTCAATAAAGATGACAGACAAGTGGTTTATCCAATCATATGCAAGGATTTTTGATAAGGCCCAGCCTTCTGAAACACATCTCCAATGGAGCGATCCCAGATGGATGAGTGGAGCGAGGCGGAACGAAATTCATCTGGCGAGAGTCAGGTTACCAAAGGATTACATTTAAAAAAATCACGTCCTGGTTACTCAAAATAATCCCCAAACCTGGTGACGAGCATGTTAACGAGCAGAAGTAAGTCTGCACCGCCACTAAGCTAGCTAACACCTGAAGACGACGCCATTAGTATTGTAGTGTTGACATCTTGCATCGCGAGCACGAAACCCCTCGTCCGTGAGTAGATGCACGAAACTGCTCACAACGAATGATCAGTTAATCGAAGAGTGATCACTGACAAAACAGAGACACCACAAGATACCAACTCTGTTCTACTATTGGCTGACAAACCTCGTTAGCAGCTGGAACCGATTGTCCGAATTCTTACACAAAGATAGACAAAACAATCATTTTGGACCTGATCAGTGATTCACAACCATAATAATGTTGGATGGATTTGTTCTGCTTCTTTCTACAGGCTGAAACAAGTTATCAATACGACCTTTAACTCATTTTCTGAGCTGCATTTTAAACTATTTGTACTTGATCCAGCACGTTAATGAGCAGAAGTAAGTCCGCACCGCCACTAAGCTAGCTAACGTTACACCTGAAGACGACGCTGTTAGTGTTGACATCTCTCACCGCGAGCACGAACCCCTCGTCCATGAGTAGATGCACAAAGAAACTAGTTCCTACATGAAACTGCTCACAACGAATGATCAGTTAATCGAAGAGTGATCACTGACAAAACAGAGACACCACAAGATGCCAACTCTGTTCTACTATTGGCTGACAAACCTTGCTAGCAGCTGGAACCGACTGTCCGAATTCTTACGGACCTGACAAACATTTAAAATCAATGATTCACGATCATAATAATGTTGGATGGATTTGTTCTGCTTCTTTCAAGTTATCAATACGACCTTTAACTCTTTTTCTGAGCTGCATTTTAAACTATCTGTACTTGATCCAGCACGTTAATGAGCAGAAGTAAGTCTGCACCGCCACTAAGCTAGCTAACGTTACACCTGAAGACGTCGCCATTAGTGTTGACATCTTGCACCGCGAGCACGAACCCCTCGTCCATGAGTAGATGCACGAAACTGCTCACAACGAATGATCAGTTAATCAAAGAGTGATCACTGACAAAACAGAGACGCCACAAGATACCAACTCCATTCTACTATTGGCTGACAAACCTCGTTAGCAGCTGGAACCGATTGTCCGAATTCTTACGGACCTGACAAACATTTAAAATCAATGATTCACGATCATAATAATGTTGGATGGATTTATTCTGCTTCTTTCAAGTTATCAATACGACCTTTAACTCATTTTCTGAGCTGCATTTTAAACTATTTGTACTTGATCCAGCACGTTAATAAGCAGAAGTAAGTCTGCACCGCCACTAAGCTAGCTAACGCTACACCTGGAGACATCGCCATTAGTTCATCATTCTTGCACCGCGAGCACGAAACCCCTCGTCCATGCTCACAACGAAGGACAGCAGATTAATGATCGGTTAATCAAAGAGTGATCACTGACAAAACAGAGACGCCACAAGATACCAACTCTGTTCTATTCTTGGCTGACAAACCTCGTTAGCAGCTGGAACCGATTGTCCGAATTCTTACGCAGAGATAGACAAAACAATCATTTTGGACCTGACGAACATTTAAAATCAATGAGTCACAACCATAATAATGTTGGATGGATTTATTCTGCATCTTTCAAGTTATCAATACGACCTTTAACTCTTTTTCTGAGCTGCATTTTAAACTATTTGTACCTGATCCTGAGTACGACGGCACCGACAAGACGGCGCCGCTCTCTTTTAAGCATGACCAGTGGTTGTCTGAAGCAAACTGTGGAGGTGGCGGACCAGAAAATGGTGACATGAATCATTTCTCTAATAGTCATTTGTAACAGTTTTGGATGGCACTTATAAATGATGGTGTCCTGCTGATCGGGGCGCTGGATCAGAAAATGCTCAGAATGTGTTGTTCCTGAAGGCATTGACAAACGACCTGTTTAGTCATTTAGTTTGGAGAACCAACCTAAATGTTACTGAGGGGCCTGAATGAAGAACTTTTCCCTCAGACTTTCAATTTTATAGAGGTCAACGTGAAAAAAAAAACAGCGGAAGAGAAAAAAGCTCTCGGATTTTGCGTTGTAGCTTAAGTAAGCTAAAAAGTGCACAGCTGCACGGAGCTTTACACTAATGCATCACTGAATAATTAATGTTTCTGCTTCATACTTTACATTTTTCAGCTCGTGTTAGATATAGAAACTCACCGACTGCTGGTCCTGTTTTTATTTAAGCATACCTCGATAAGTAATTTGTCTCTCGTACTGTAAACACACCACACGGGCGTCCGTACGGTATTCTATGTAACCCGGATAACCCTCTCCATCCCCGTGACCCCGGAAGTGCTCCGGCAGGAAGCCCCCCAGCGGGCGCAGGTTGCCGACGGGCTGCTCTCGGTAAACAATCGGCGTGTTTGTGTGAGCGATGGGCACATCGTTTGTTTTGCTAATGGGTGTTTTTCTCCTTCACACTCCGCGGGGAGCGCTGTCTAATGAGCCGCCCACCCGCGCCTTCCCTCCTGCAGCCCCCGTGCCCCGAGTGTGCGGCTTTAACCCCGCTGCAGAGGAGGATGGATGGATCGCAGGACACTCAAATGCACATATGCAGACGCTAAAAAAAAGAGAAGAGGCTTTATTTAATTCAGCTAAACTCAGCTAAACACACACACGGCGAGGACGAGGGAGACTGACCTAAAAATACGCTTCATGGAATGTGTTACACGTCTTGAAATATTGATAAGCAGATGCGGGGAGGAAAAAAAAAAACACCACACACCCACGTGAATATAGCATGTAGCTATTCCCAGGCTAATGCACAGGAATCTTTGCTAACACATGTGGACGTTGGTGAACTGACAAGAACTTGGTAGCTCAGCTGTGCGGCTCTCTAATGCACCAGAGAGGGCATTAAATATGCATGTGAACCTATGAAGCCGGGGTATCGGCTTCGTAGCAACATATCACACGGCGGATGTCACGCAAAGGCTGTGGATGATGAAGGAAGTGCAGTGATCAAAGCTCCCCGCCTATATGTAAGTACGCATGTTTGTGTGCTCCCCTCTGCATCGCCCGGCGGAGCGATTGTGTAACATGTTCCAGCTATTCCCGAGCATGACGCTGGATGGATGTGGTTTTGAAGTAGATCATGTGTTCGGAGGACGGTGGAGAGTGTTTCTGGACGGCTAGTTATTCTGCACAAACTGTGGTGCTGTCAGAAAGTCTCCACAGGGATTCACATGTGCATGAATCAGGAGAATTGCAGGAGAATTGCAGGAGAATCATCAGATCAGTGCATGCATACAATTATCTTTTGGACGACAGATTACATGAGTCTGTAGCATGACGCTGGATGGATGTGGTTTTGAAGTAGATCGTGTGTGCAGAGGACGGTGGATTCAAGACATCAGTGTTTCTTCTGGACAGCTAGTTATTCTGTGCAAACTGTGGTGCTGTCAGAAAGTCTCCATAGCGATCCAAATGTGCATGAATCAGGAGAATCATCAGATCAGTGCATGCATACGATTATTTTTTTGACGACAACAATCAAATGAGTCTGTAGCATGAAAATGACGGTTGTAACGTGAATCAACACCACATTTTGAAGCGACTGGACACATTTTTAACCTCGCTGGTTGTCTATTTAAATTGACTCCAGTGGGTCTGCAGTGTGTTCACGTTTTATGTGCGTGGCCGTGCAGCTGATAAAAAAAACTAAAATTATAAACTGGTGTTTCACGTCGCTGACTGCCAAAATATTTTCCTTCGGAGCGCCAAAACTGCAACTTAACGGTGAGCAAACGCCGATTATATTGTTCTAAATTGTATTGTTAAGATGCAAAATGGCACCAGGGTCCCAAATTTCCTTAATTGACTGATTCCTGTGTGAAGCGTCAGCTGGCCCTCTGCGCTCAGAGAGAAGTTTTTACCCCCATAAAACGACGTAAAACAGCATAAAAATTATTATTATACCCATTGTTCTTTGTTCAAAACATCTACTGAGCCAACTTGGACATCATGGCGAGCCAGCTTTGACCCACGGGCCTGACTTCACAACCCGCCTGTAGGCTACTTAAACTTCTTAATTCTTCCCTTCTGCAGATATTTATCACGTGTTGCAGCTCGCTGGCATCGGAGTAATTGATGCACGTAGGTTTGTGTTACCTACAAACAGCAGGACGCCTCTTCTTGCAGCAGAATCAGTGGGAGCAGCATCGCGGCACGCCTCGCTCGCTCCTCATGCATCCGACGTGTCGCCGTCCTACGCATCTTCTCTCGCTCATTTTTTTTGTGTTTTCCCCCGGCGGCCCACGCTTAGCCCGCACGCTCGGGTCTTACAGTGTCATAAATCGCTTTAAGTTCGGCTGATGTGGCTCCTGTGTGTGCTGGGAAACAGCATCTACACAAAATGATCAAAACATTTAGCATCATTATGGGAAAGAGTCGCAGAATATATAGAAAGTAACTGCTACAAGAAGTAAAAAAGTGTCACATAAATCCAAATTTCGCCCTCTCCTCGCAAAAATATCGCCGTAAAATGACGTTACAGTAAACATGTACTCATGTATGATGGCATACGGACGCCACCGTCGCCACCTCAGGCCTCGGTTTTGATGTGCACGCCGTGCTATATTCAGATTAGTGTGACATCATATAAAATGCATTTAGATTTGCTAACCATCTGGAGGCAGGCTGAAACAGGTGTTCCTCCGGAGCGGAGGCGCTCCCTCAACCCAAATCTCTGCATCGATGAGAAAACACATCAATAGTGAATAGCGACGTCGCGCGACAATCCTGAAATCTCATATGCGGAAAATAATCCGCCCGCCGCCTCGTCTTAAATAAGCACTCCTACTGAAACATCACGGCGAGGGATGCCTTTCTTTCTTCCGTCTGAATGGGAGTGTGATGTTTTTATAATTCAGCCACGACGTATTTGCTCTTTCTCCCATTTGTCTTTCTTGAGAATAATCTGGCATCGACGCCAGGAGACACCCACGTTTGAAGTGAATTATAAATTCAAGTCAGCGAGTTATTTTAGCGGCGGCTCTTTCCCGCCGCTCACTTCGCCTCCCAGGGTGTCTATATTCATATGTCAGATGATGAACGCCGCCAAAGCCATCACGGATGAGGCGTCTCCGACAGACAGGGGCAAAGTGCTGCGGGTGAGAAGACGGAGGAACAGCTTTCCTGGGAGCACTGAGGCTATATGGGCCTTCTATAAAACAGTGGCACAAAGGAAAGGAGACCGAACTCGCTCTCTTTTTTTTTTTTTTTTTTTTACACCATATGCTCCTGTTCCGCACAGGAGCTCGCCTGAATGGGATATGAGGTCCAGAGACACTGCTGGTCCAAGCCGAGCAGGTGTGCTGCCGAGGCTTTCAATCACACACACACACACCAACACACACCAACACACACAGATATATACTGCTGTTTACACTCTGCAGAGTCATAACGCAACAACTCTCAGCGTAGCAGCTGCCCAGATTGGCCATCTTGAGCCGGACGCCGCATACTTAAACTGTTAAGCAATTTTCAGTCGGTAAAATGAAAGTTTACGACGACGACGACGACATCAGCGAAGAAATATAAGGCGGCTGTCAGTAACGCTGCTTTCAGCTGCGGAGGAGGTAGTCCTGATGTTCGTAATGGAGGTCAGTTATTTGTTCCCGGGAAACTTTTGTCTTTATAACCGGCCGTCAGGTCGCCATTAAAATTTGGTGCAGATATTCATCATCCTCAGACGGTTTCTGCTGATGGTTCTGTTCCGGAGAGGACGGACCCTTTCCACTTTGGTCCTAACGTAAGCTTTATTCTTGCACCACTTCCTTTGAATTTAAAGAAATGACCACATGTTTTAGCACCACCCTAAAGATGGACTTAAGGCTCTCCGGAAATCAAAATTCATGGTATCTTATTTGTGCCGTACAACTCTTCCAGACTTCTTACAGTGAGGTAACTCGTAAGCTTTTGGTTACGACATGGACACAACTGCGAGGCGACCGCATCAAGTCAATCTAGCAGGAAGGGTTTTGCAGGAAGGTATTAAAAAAAGATGAGATCGTTGGGGGAACCAACATTTTCCTCCTACAAAATTATCTTTCGTGCCATTTCTGAAAATGTCTGCAAGTTATTAACTTCCAAAACTTCCACTCACGAGATCCTAAATACCAAGAAACAACCCTGTATATACGGACTCCTCTCATGAACACGGTAAACATTGATGGCAGCGTAATATTTTGTACTTTTTGAGACACAGTATTGCTGGAACAAAGTCCAAATGCTCCAGATGTCACTTTATTCTGGTCCTTGAAGCCCGAGATAACAGAACCTCTAATGCCGTTTTTCCTTAGCTCGCCTTTTTTGCGTTCCCATGGTGCTTTTTTAGTATCACCTCCGTATAAGTTCCAACCGAGCTGAGCTGATACTTCTGTGTGACGTAAGCTGGCAGCCGGCCACTGATTGGACAGAGAGCGACGCCACTTGACGACTCGTGACGAGCGCGACGTCCGAGCCTGACGCCCGCTACCTTTAAAAACTAGCATCTGCGTTCAGTCAACGTAGCGATTACATGGAAGGAACAACGCGCAGGAACACGGCGTGGACCGTGGCAGAGGTGGAGACGCTCCTGAGTGTTGTCGCTGAAGACGCATCCAGAACGAGCTTGATGGTGCGACAAGAAATGAAAAGGTGGACGTGTTTTGCGTCGCCCACAGCTAGCCCTGTTTATGTGTCGCGTGGATAAGAACGTCACTGATGACGACCCGCCCACGTTGATGACGACCCGCCCACGTTGATGACGACCCGCCCACGTTGATGACGACATGCCGACGTTGAAGACGACCCGCCCACGTTGATGACGACCCGCCCACGTTGAAGACGACCCGCCCACGTTGAAGACGACCCGCCCACGTTGATGACGACCCGCCCACGTTGATGACGACCCGCTCACGTGCTGATGACGACATGCCGACGCTGAAGACGACCCGCCCACGTCGATGACGACCTGCCCACGTTGAAGACGACCCTGCCCACGCTGAAGACGACCTGCCCACGTCCGATGACGACCTCGCCCACGCCGATGACGACCCGCTCATCGTCGATGACGACCCGCCCACGCTGAAGATCGACCTGCCCACTGTCCATGACGACCTCGCCCACGCTGATGACGACCCTGCCCACGCTGATGACCACATGCCGACGCTGAAGACGACTGCCCATGCTGATGACGACCCTGCCCACGTCTGATGACGACCCTGCCCACTGTCGATGACGACCTGCCCACGTCGATGACGACCCGCTCACGCTCGATGACGACCCGCCCACGTCTGAAGACGACCTGCCCACGTTGATGACGACCTGCCCACGTTGATGACGACCCGCCCACGTCGATGACGACATGCCGACGTTGAAGACGACCGCCCACGTCGATGACGACCTGCCCACGTCGATGACGACCCGCCCACGTCGATGACGACCCGCCCACGTTGATGACGACATGCCGACGTTGAAGACGACCCGCCCACGTCTGATGACGACCTGCCCACGTTGATGACGACCCGCCCACGTCTGATGACGACCGCCCACGTTGAAGAGATACTAATTCTAGATGGAAACGCAACGCGTCTGAAACCAAACCAAGTAGGTTTATAGCACAAATTCATGTGTTAAAGGTAGATTATAAAATAAACATGTAGTTCATCTCATCAGAAGTGTGGTTTGGTTAAAGCAGCAGTATGTAGATATTGTCATTTCGTGTGATTTGGCGCCTCCTACAGCTTCAATCAACATGATTTTTAAGGTAAATTATTGCATAACTGAATATTAATCCCAGACCAAGATTACTGTATTCTACTGTGACGCTGAAGGAAACGCTGCTCTGTTGTACACCTGTAAATACAGCCAGGTGTACAACAAACACACACACACACACACACACACACACACACACACACACACACATCCATTAATGCATCCCTCCCCGTCCCTCTACCGAGGCTCCGGTATTAGTGAAACCCCAGTCTGCTGGCAGCCCTATCCATCATCGCACCACGCCGGATAGACAACAGAGCAGCCCACAGTCCCACATTTGCATCGGACCACCTTCATTAAATTCAGAAAAGGTAAGACTAATTTAGACTCTCCGCGGCGACGCGATCTATCCATCCAAAGTTTTTTCATTGTCCTCTAATAGAATTAAAAGTAGAGGTCATGTGTGGCGTATCAGTCGGGGTGACTCGAGTAGCAGCACACGGCGACGTCTTCACGAGCACAACCGGATCGTTTCCGTATTTTATGAGACGGAATTATTTAGAATCGCTTCCGAATGGTGATGTAGTCCGAGCCGACCGAGCTGCTGATCATCATCAGAAGCTTCTCAAGGTTCCTCCAAACAATCCCAACTCAAGGTCCAACATCTTCTTTTGTTCTGGAGAAGAAGTCTGTACGAGTGAATCGGGAACAGCCGCCGAGCTCACGTGTCACCAGGTTCATCTCCATGGTAACAAACGAGCAGAAACCTACAAAGACTGGACGTGAAGACGGTTTCCACCAGCTGGTTCAGAACAACGTTTTCTGTTCTCGTACCAGAACCAACATGGCGGCTCGGATCAGCGTCCTCAGAGGATCGACCGGCAGCTGCAGGTTTGTTCGTCTGACCTTCCTGAGTTTTGTTATATTTTTTTTATAGAACATCATATTTCAGGATCATTTTCGTTGGCAGGTAATCTCAAAAAATTGCACCACATTGCAACTGATTTTAACGATTTTCTTCAGCGAAAAAGGCCAAAGAACAAGTGATTCACCGTTGGTGCCGATCCAGCTGCGATTGCTTTTGCTTGAGTGAAAACTATTTAGCACCTGTATCATTTAATCTTTCCAATAAAATGACATCACTACGTCGAATAAATGCATCTCTTCTGCAACTTTTAAAAAGAAATCGATTGAGCGTTGCCACTTTTCTGCTCCTCGTTTGCATAAAAACTCTCGGCCTGGACGCCGGCTCGGCTCTATTTATGGCATCTATCTGGAGGAGGACCGTAACCTCGCGGCTCCGCTCTCAGATGACCTCGTGATCTCCCACCACATCGCACGCTACTTTTTTTTGTAGTACGAGGTGGTGTACAGTTGCACCGACCTCGCACAGCTTCGGGGGGGGAGGAAGAAGTGTGAACGCTCTCCTGCACATGCTCTGTTGGCCTCTGGCCCGGCTGACTCCTGGCTGCTGCTCCGACCAGGTTCCTCTGTGAAGAGCGCCGAGCGAACAAATGAGATGTCTCCTCTCGCCGGACCGACTCCTGTGCATGCAGCGCGGCGGAGTACACAATGTTCGCACAGTCTCAGACGTGGCGAGCAACCGGGGCTTGTTGTCAAAACCCTTTCAATCTCCTCCTCCTGTGTATTACTGACTGCAGGTAATGGAGAACAATATGACAGAAGGTGTTGACGGAGTGGGTTGTAATATCGGATATCATCGCGGCGTGCTGTCGCTCGTGTAAAGGTCAGAGACGGGGCAGAGGATGGACTCGGCGTAATAAAATACACTTTACATTTTCAACAAAACGTTAAATAAAGAGATGATAGAAACAATAAATACGAATCTGCCCTCGTGAAGCTTAAAGAATACATTAAACCGTGTGAATACTGTAAGCCTTGTCAATCACGCAACCTACGGAGCGCGAGAATAATTTCATTTCCAATCCTCGGGGAAACAGAAATCAAGTTGCCGGCTGACAGTGAGCGGTGACTCAAGCTGTTCAATAACCGCGAACGGCCTCGACGTTAGCGCCGTGCGACTCCACGGGCGGTTTTAAAAAACGACAATCAGATAAAGGAAGAAGAAGCTCCGTTTTAATTTTGGTGGGGAAAAAGTTCCCATTACGCGTCGCCGTCCTCATCAGGGGTATCTCGGTTAAAGCGGTTCATCCGTTTATTGATTTTGTCGCCGTGTTCGGTGATAAGAGGTCATTTCTGTGATGTTCCGACGCCGGCGAACACGGAGACTCACAATCAGACGGCGTGTTCGCTGTGACACCTTTTATCTCGAGTCTTCTTCTTCATGGATTTTAGTGCTTGTAACGCTAATGACTAAATTATTTCTTCGGCTTGCAGAGGTGGAAAGTCGTCCTATCACATATTTACACTGCAAGAGATGTTTTTTTTTATCCATTAAAGGGGCAGTTCAGTTTAAAACATTCAAACAGTGGCACTGCTAACTGAGCTAACAAGCTAACAGCAGCTACAGCTAGCAAGCTAATTGCACCAGAACTCTTTCCCAGAGAAGACAGAAAGTTGTTTAGCCGTTTCAAAGAGGAGAAATCTGAACGCTTCGTATATTTTTAGACATTAGCGCTCCTTTAGCTTCGTAGGACCGGTCTGGTGAAGGGTGATCAGACCCCTGGAGCTCCGTAAAGATTCAAAAGAGCTTCACTGGGTTTCTCAGAGTCCTGGATGAACTGTATGAACAATGCAAACTGCTCAGTGCTCTACATCCCTGCAGCCATGTTTCCAAATCTGGTGGAAAGCCTGAAACTAG
Source organism: Lagodon rhomboides (assembly GCA_039737535.1). Lineage (NCBI taxonomy): Eukaryota > Metazoa > Chordata > Actinopteri > Spariformes > Sparidae > Lagodon > Lagodon rhomboides. Next base: position 38,756 of record JBBNBP010000739.1, read on the forward strand.
AAGATTGAAACGTATGTGCATGTTGCAGAAGATTTAGCTGCTATTCTACATGTCTTTGTTGTAAACTTGGGGTTTTAGTTTAACAGAAATACTTAGCAATGAATGAATTCTCAGTTATTTAAATCAACGCTCTCCTGATCGACTTCAGTCTCGTCTCTTCTCCGGTTGTTGAAGCGTGAGTTGTTGCAGCGGAGGATTCAGATAATAGATGAGACAGAAGCGCTGCTCCCTTCGGCGCGGCGACATGTGCATTCGGTATATAACTGTATATCTCAGATTGAAATGGGACAGAGGAAAGCAAAAGGGAATAAGACAAGGTCGCTCGCTGACTTATCACTTGTCTCATTACTTGAAACAGCGACTGTCAGCAGCTGTGCATCTTCCTCCTGGTCCGCGAACGCATCCACACTCCGCACGGCAGAGAGGAAAGAAGTGGAACGAGGACGCTAACGGAGGCTCCTCCAGGTTCTTCCTCACTTCTGTTGAGTTAATTAACGATGAGAACTCACCACGAGGACGACCGTGTAGAAGAGTGATTGATAAACATTGATAGCAGCATAATATTTTGTAGTTTTTGAGACACAGTATTGCTGGAACAAAGTCCAAATGCTCCAGATGTCACTTTATTCTGGTCCTTGAAGCCCGAGATAACAGAACCTCTAATGCCGTTTTTCCACCGACAGTACCAGCTCGCCTCGCCTCGACTTAGCTCGCCGTCTTTGCGTTCCCATTACTGAAATCTGGTACCTGGTACCTGCTAAAGTGTTTTTAGTATCACCTCCGTATAAGTTCCAACCGAGCTGAGCTGATACTTCTGTGTGACGTAAGCTGGCAGCCGGCCACTGATTGGACAGAGAGCGACGCCACTTGATGACTCGTGACGAGCGCGACGTCCGAGCCCGACACCCGCTACCTTTAAAAACTAGCATCTGCGTTCAGTCAACATAGCGATTACATGGAAGGAACAACGCGCAGGAACACGGCGTGGACCGTGGCAGAGGTGGAGACGCTCCTGAGTGTTGTCGCTGAAGACGCATCCAGAACGAGCTCGATGGTGCGACAGGAAATGAAAAGGTGGACGTGTTTTGCGTCGCCCACAGCTAGCCCTGTTTATGTGTCGCGTGGATAAGTACGTCACTGATGACGACCCGCCCGCGTCTGATGACGACTCGCCCACGTTGATGACGACCCGCCCACGTTGATGACGACCCGCCCACGTCGATGACGACCCGCCCACGTTGGTGACGACCCGCCCACGTTGATGACGACCCGCCCACGTTGAAGACGACCCGCCCACGTTGAAGAGAAACTAATTCTAGATGGAAGACGCATCCAGAACGAGCTTGATGGTGCGACAAGAAATGAAAAGAGAGGAAAGAAGTGGAACGAGGACACTAACGGAGGCTCCTCCAGGTTCTTCCTCACTTCTGTTGAGTTAATTAACGGTAAGAACTCACCACGAGGACGACCGTATAGAACAGTACTAAAAAGATATCAGCCTTGAACCGACGCCGTGTTTGTTCGGCACATTAGCAAGTAGCAACCTGCCGATGATGAGTTATAAATTTCCACTCACGAGATCCTAAATACCAAAAAAACAACCGCGTATATACGGACTCCTCTCATGAAGATGGTAAACATTGATAGCAGCATAATATTGTGTAGTTTTTGAGACACGAGCTCGATGGTGCGACAGGAAATGAAAAGGTGGACGTGTTTTGCGTCGCCCACAGCTAGCCCTGTTTATGTGTCGCGTGGATAAGTACGTCACTGATGACGACCCGCCCACGTTGATGACGACCCGCCCACGTTGATGACGACCCGCCCACGTTGAAGAGATGCTAATTCTAGATGGAAGACGCATCCAGAACGAGCTCGATGGTGCGACAAGAAATGAAAAGAGAGGAAAGAAGTGGAACGAGGAAGCTAACGGATGCTCCTCCAGGTTCTTCCTCACTTCTGTTGAGTTTGTGAATATTCTCATTCATCCAGGTCATAGTTATCTCAAGGAAATTGAATCGAAAGCAACTGGATTAGGTTTTTGTCTTGAAGACGTTTCACCTCTCATCCGAGAGGCTTCATCAGTTCTAGTCCCAGCCTAGTCAAGCGAGCAGGAACTGATGAAGCCTCTCGGATGAGAGGTGAAACGTCTTCAAGACAAAAACCTAATCCAGTTGCTTTCGATTCAATTTCCTTGAGATATTCTGTTGAGTTAATTAACGGTAAGAACTCACCGCGAGGATGACCGTGTAGAACAGTACTAAAAAGATATCAGCCTTGAACCGACGCCGTGTTTGTTCGGCGATGCCGAGGACGCGCGGCACATTAGCAAGTAGCAACCTGCCGATGATGAGTTATAAGTAAAAGCCAATTATCTCGGCGGGGGCGCGGCGTTATTACTGTACCGACTCGGCCTCTCGAAAGTTCTGTCAAGGTTAAAAAACAACGCTTCAAAACCTGAATGAGACCGCAAACAAAGGGAGTTCAACGGGGAGAGACACGCAGAATGCCAAAGAAGGGGAGAGGGGAAAAGAGAAGAGAAAGACAGACAGAGCGAGGAGAGTGAGAAGGAGAAAACACAAAAGTGTGGCCCTCCTGGGTTGGATGCTGACACCAGTGAGGGATTACTGAGAGGAGGAGCGCGGCCATATGGCTGCATGGCAAAGTGGAACCCACGGGGAGGCGGCGGGTACATTAGCTTGCACGTTGGCCCTCCATCGCTTCCTCTGCACTGCGGTTTGCGGGACGCACAGGAACATTGACAATGACATCAGGCTCTCCCACCTCTGTGATGGCTCCCGGATCCCAGCTGACACGGCTGGCGAACGGCCAGGAGGAGGAAAAATCACCTGCTCCGCCCCGCGAGCACAGAGTTACTTATGCCACTCAATAATGACCCGGGGACCGCCGCCGCAAAAACAACAAGCGCGATGGTCACGGGGAAAAGGGCTGAGAGTGAAGGCGTTCACCCGGCGCTCGGCATCGCTGGCCCCTCTCAAACAACGGAGGAGAGAGTCATAATAGCACCGCGTTTCACACCAAAAGCGCCACTGTCGTTAAATCAATAAGTCATTACCTTTAATGGGATAAGCACTTTGAAAACTAATTGAAAACAGCTCCATTTACTCCAGCCAGGCCCTTAATGCAAACAATACTGTTGTTGCAGCGAAAAAACAAAGAAGAGAGAGAAACACAGACGCTGCAGCTCTCTCCGAGTCTCGCCTCTGATAATCTGGTCAACTGTTTCGCTTTGTAATACGCTCCTTTTTTAAAACCGATAGAGCCGTTTAACCCCCATCACATCGCGAGCAGGACTGTAAAAAGGCGAAGGGAATCGAAGCGGCGGCGGCGTAAATGACACCGAACAATAGTTGACACCGAACCGGCGGGGTAAACGGTGCCATCGGCGGCCGTGAGCCGACGTTGGAGAAGTTTTGGGAGGAGGAAGAAGAAGGGATCTGAAACTTCTTACTTAGCAAAGGTAATATGATTAAGTCTGAGTGGTTCTTAAGTGATTTGTTTTCCCGCAGATTTCACAAACAGACTAATCTCGCTTGCACAAAATGTGTCAACCCGCTCCGACCGTTTCACTAGTGCGAGTCCGAGCCGCCCCGTCCGAAGGCAATAGTGAGCATCTAAAATGTGTCGTGGCAGGTTTGGAGAGTATTGATTTATATTAGAGAAAATGACTGTGCATTCAATTCCAATCAAAAGCCTCGGTGGCAGGCGGCCAGTTCTGTTACTGGGTGAAAGACACTGTATTAAATGTAAAGCAAATTGAATGCGCAAAGCCAAATATAAACCTTGGCAAGTGTTGCTTCATCAGAAATGGATTCTCATCAACACGGTTACTAAGTGGGGGAAACGTCACCGGGGGTTTTTAAACGTATGATAGAAAAAAAGGGGCAGGAAGAGATTCTGCACATGTGTTCGTGTTTAAAACCATTTAAAGCATCAGCTGGAGAAGATTTCAGATCCGTGCAGCTGCTGTTGTGACAGTTAGGGAAGAAATAATCTACAAAAAATAAAGAAAAATGTCAAAACGATGAGAATTTAACCAAATATTTCACTCGGACGTAAAAATACGGTGTGTTTTGGACGAAAGGGGAGAATTTTAAGAGTCAAAATATCAATATGTGGTCACCGTGATGGCTTAAAGGATGAGTTCACACAAAAATAAAAACATTTCTGGAGCCTCACAGCAAAAAACATGAACATAAAAACATAAAAAGGCTTCATACATTTTCATCTAGTTTAATCTCGAGTCTCTGGGAGCCTCAAATCGTATGAAAACATGTTATTTACACCCTCGATGCACGATCAAGCACACTTATGGTTTTAGCTTTGCATCTACAACAAAGATTTGGGGTGTAAATATCTCAAAATGGATTTATATTGGACCCTCTGGACGTCTGGAGGTTTTAAAACAAGTCTCCAGCTACGTCAGTTGTTTCGGAGCGTGCTGTTTTGCTTTGTTTAGCTCCAAAAAAATGTCTTCTTGACTCCAAAGCCTCACCTGATGCTTCCATCAGCGCGAGTGTGAGGAGATAACGTCTGAATCTTCACTTCTGGGTGAACTTTTCCTTTAAAATCAGGACGAATCATTTCTCACGTGGGTTAAATCTGACGTATTTATAACTTGGAGCTCTTCTGGACGACGGCGTGGTCGACCGACACCCGTGAAATTCATCCATCAGGAAGAGATTCTGCACATGTGTTCGTGTTTAAAACCATTTAAAACCATCAGCGGCACGTCTGGAGAAGATTTTAGATCCGTGCAGCTGCTGTTGTGACAGTTAGGGAAGAAATAATCTACAAAAAATAAAGAAAAATGTCAAAACGATGAGAATTTAACCAAATATTTCACTCGGATGTAAAAATACGGTGTGTTTTGGACGAAAGGGGAGAATTTAACAGTCAAAATATCAATATGTGGTCACCGTGATGGCTTAAAGGATGAGTTCACACTAAAATAAAAAGGATTTGTCGTCCACAAAACATTTCTGGAGCCTCACAGCAAAAAAACATGAACATAAAAACATAAAAAGACATTTTCATCTAGTTTAATCTGGAGTCTCTGGGAGCCTCAAATCGTATGAAAACATGTTATTTACACCCTCAATGCACGATCAAACTCCTGCAGCTGCTTCACACAGGCTGCACGCTTATGGTTTTACAAAGATTTTGGGTGTAAATATGTTTTAAAACAAGTCTCCAGCTGCATCAGTTGTTTCGGAGCGTGCTGTTTTGCTTTGTTTAGCTCCAAAAATATGTTTTCTTGACTCCAAAGCCTGACCTGATGCTTCCATCAGCGCGAGTGTGAGGAGATAACGTCTGAATCTTCACTTCTGGGTGAACTTTTCCTTTAAATATCTCCAAATGGGTTTATATCGGACCCTCTGGACGTCTGGAGATTTTAAAACAAGTCTCCAGCCACGTCAGTTGTTTCGGAGAGCGCTTTTTTGCTTTGTTTAGCTCCAAAAAATGTTCAAAGCCTCACTTGATGCTTTCCATCAGTGTGAGTGTGAGGAGATAACGTCTGAATTATCACTTCTGGGTGAACTTTTCCTTTAAAATCTGGACGAATCATTTCTCACGTGGGTTAAATCTGACGTATTTATAACTTGTGGTCGACCGACACCCGTGAAATTCATCCGTCTAAGTGTGGAGGCCAGTCGGCGGCGTGTACAGTTCGCCTGATAACGAGGTTAGCCATTAGGCTGCTGGAGGAGGAGATGATCGTGCTGACAGACCGAGCTGAAAGATTAGTTAACAGGTGGGAGTCTGGAGGCCCCGCCCCCACCGCCACCGCCACCACCGCCACCGCCAGCCAAACACACACACAAACACTCATTCCATCTCTTTTTTTTTTTTACACTTGGAAGAATGACATGCCCACATAAATGGGTGAATAAAAGAACGGGGGCACCATCTGGTTGATCCCGGTGCTAATGGAGCAGCTCAATTACGCTTTGACTTTCAGTGGACTGACCGGGACGATGGCGGCGGCGGCGGCGCTAATGCCGCTGTGTGCTGTTTATGTTTAACACCAGACACTGAGTGGACATGCCGGATTGTTGGAAGGAAATAAGAAGGAAAGAAGGCTTCTGCACGGCTGCCAACAATGTGTCACCGGCGGCGTCCAACCCGAGAAGCACTTCCTGTTCTCTTGATGTTCCTTGGTAAACACCAACAAAATGGAGGGAAGGTGGCGTGGGCGACGGCGGAGGGGGGGGGGGCGATCCGACACTTGTTGTTCTATCCTTGAACGAGGTGCTCAAGCTAAATTGGCTGCGCAAATGGCTAATGTGTATAATGGAATTGAGAGTTGCCCTGCATAAGGGCGTCTGCTAAGCAAATAAATAATTTAATGCAAATCCCAGCGTCGTGCCTCCTGCCAATTAAGCTAACCTGTTTTAGCTGTAAGTGATTTTATTACATTAGCATGCCGTAGCTCTGACTGCATTAGGGAGGGTTTAATCAGTCTGTAATCAAATTAGAGCACAAGACAGAAGGAGGAAGTGCCGCGCTTCCACAGAGCACCTTGCATCGCGCACCTGCAGGTTCTCATCTGAGAAATCTCGATTTAAAATGATTTTTTTATACATATGTGTGTGTGTGTGCAGCATCATGTGGCCCGCGTGCATGTATTTAGTTTCTTTTTTAGCATACGAGCCGCCTGGTTTCATTTACAGCAGCCCCTGACTGTGAAATAGGTTTCCCATACGAGCGTACGCACCACAAACCAAACTGTGGTTGTTTACGAGCGGTTCCGTGACGAGCGAAGACTTAATCGATTGACGGAATGCTCCTTTTTTTTTTGTTTTTCTATGTGTACGGCTAACGACGTGTCATCTCGTCCCCGTTGATGTTCGCTGTCACATTCAATAAAGCGTCGCCGACGGGCAAACTGCATTACCGGGCGTGATTAACATAACACGCTCATGCAATCATCCGTGTTGCCTCATCACGCTGACCAGAGGAGGAGAGGAAAAAAAAAAAATCCGGAGATGATCTACGGCTACTTTTCACACAACGCTTCAGAAAATTCACAGTGAGGTAGCTGCTGTGCTTAAGCTGTCAAGGAGCAGCCTCGCAAAGCCTGACAAATCTGCCTCCGTGAGAGTGAGCGCTCAGAAGGCGCTGCCAAAACTGATACCCTCATTGCCTTGTTTTCCAGCTTTTGTTTTTCCTTTGCTTATTGGAAGCCGGGGTTGTTGGATTGATGGTGGGTGGGGGCGGCGGAGAGGGGTAGCAACATGAGAAATGTGTTTGCCCCGAAGGCAAAGTGCAGAGAAGAGTCTTTAAAGATTCTCCGGGCTGACAGATGGTGCTGATGGCTGACAGACATTGTCTCACATGAAGGAGATCTGCCGGAGACGAGTTTACTCGTGATCACCTTCCCTCCTCCGTCGCTCTCTGATCAGGACGCATAAATAACTCGGCAGTCGGCTCGCTCGCTGGCAATTAAAACGAGCGTGAAAACATACGTCGAACATGCGATCGCAGGAGAGGAGGGAAAGGCTCGCGTGGTGACGTACGAGTGTGTAAAGTTCATACGTTTGGACTAATTAACTGACGACTCCTCCGTCGCTCTTATGACATTTCCTCTACCAACATACGTTTACGTAATGAAGACGAGGCAGGAAGACGTGTTGGCAGGCGCACGGGGAGGAAACAGCGTGAAGTGGGAGGCTAGGCTGATGTCAAAGAGGAAGCTGAACGGCTCTGCAGGAAGCGTCAGGTGAGAGGTGGTCGTCACCTGAGTCTGACTGAAGTCTTATTCACATGGTGAGAATATAATATAATATAATATAATATAATATAATAGTATAAGAAATGTGTTCCCAGCTCGTCACATGTTGAACAGTAGTCAGCTGATCAGACGGTCAGAAACAAAACGCTGTCACATGAATCAGTTCCGGTCACCTGGCCTCAGTTTTTGTCCTGTGGTGGGTCATCAGGTGTGTTTACGTGGACTTTTGGGGTCCATATCAGCCAGGTCGCATGCTGTCGGTGAAGCAGGAGGAGGACGGGTCAGCTGCTGCGACATTTATGTTGGGTTTTTCACTTGGATTGTCGAGACTGTGTTGTCGTGGGAGGTGTTACGTTCGTGACTGTTGAAGTTGTTTTGGTGCTCTCAGTATGTATTTTATAGGGCTGCAGCTCTCGAATATTTTGGTAATCGAGTATTCTATCGAATATTAATCGAGTAATCAGGGCGAATCAGGAGTCGTTGGAAACTGACAGTGAAACGTATCCGGACCAGTTAACAGGCTCGGTTTTCTTCTTCGGTGGTGGTGAAACACCAAAGAAGCTGCTTAATTTCCGCTGTTTTTCAAATGAGTTGTGTGTAACCTGACTGTCAGATACACAAAGTGGTGACACACGTGACGGGACGCATTCCTTATTTTCACCGCGCGTAGCCTTTCACGTAAGCACGTTGTTAGTTGTAGGTACAAAAATCGTTTAGTTACGTTACGTAAAGATGATGTTTTACCTGACCTGGTTCCCAATATCTCATCAGAAATATCTGGTTTTGCTGCCACGTGCACGGCTGTAAAACATCTCGTTAAAATATCCAATCAGAAGTGTTGAACACAGTCTTGAACAGTGGTGTCTGGCTTGTGTGTCGGCAAACTTTGTTATTTCGTATTGTCATTTTCAGACGTATCTTTAAACACGATGGTCCAACCGATCTTACATTTCTGCTGTGGTTATTTTTTTTTATAACGCTGATGCTTTGCTAGCATCTTTGTTATCGACCAAACTAGGGCTGCAGCTATCGAATATTAATCGAGTAATCAGGGCGAATCAGGGCGGCTCCGGACTGCCGAAGCCGTGACACAGTGCATCCGCAGTCGTTGGAAACTGACAGTGAGACGTATCCGGACCAGTTAACAGGCTCGGTTTTCTTCTTCGGTGGTGGTGAAACACCAAAGAAGCTGCTTAACTTCCGCTGTTTTCCAAATGAATTGTGTGTAACCTGACTGTCAGATACACAATGGCGTGTGGTGACACACGTGACGGGACGCATTCCTTATTTTCACCGCACATAACCTTTGACGTAAGCACGTTGTGTCACACTAAAAAGAATCCGTGTGAAACGTGCGCTTTAAATTTAATTAAACGAGGCTTCGAGGCAGAGGAAATTCCTCCATCATTTTTTGTACTCGAGTTATTCGAGGTACTCGAAGGAATCGTTGCAGCCCTGGTATTTTACTCAATTTTTCAGTTTTTTCATTGCTTACTGTGTTCGTCAGGGCGCACGTGTGATAAATAAGATAGAATTCAATCAATTCTATAGATAATAGAGTGAAATATACAAAACATACAGAATATAAAGTGTTAAAAGGAAAAGAAGTAAGATATTTTTGGTTTACAAAAGTAGATTTTCTTCTTCCAGAGATTGCTCCCAAAAAATTACAGCCACAACCAGCAGGGTTACGCAGGTCGGGGTCAAACACCGGGCCCAGTTTATACAAGAATACAGACAATAGACAATATCAATACGTGGTCACCGTGAAGTTCACACAAAAATACAAAGGATTTGTCGTCCACAAAACATTTCTGGAGCCTCACAGCAAAAAAACATGAACATAAAAACATAAAAAGGCTTCATACATTTTCATCTAGTTTAATCTGGAGCCTCAAATCGTATGAAAACATGTTATTTACACCCTCGATGTGCGATCAAGCTCCTACAATCTTTGCATCTACCACAAAGATTTGGGGTGTAAATATCTCAAAATGGATTTATATTGGACCCTCTGGACGTCTGGAGGTTTTAAAACAAGTCTCCAGCTGCGTCCGTTGTTTCGGAGCTCCAAAAAAAATGTTTTCTTGACCCCAAAGCCTCACTTGAAGCTTTTCCATCAGCACGAGCATGAGGAGATAACGTCTGAATTATCACTTCTGGGTGAACTTTTCCGTTAAATATGAGTGAAATATACAAAACATACAGA